>PNEQ01060220.1:0-14155 GCA_003012365.1 Medauroidea extradentata | reverse complement strand
GATCAACCACAACGTCGGCGCCAGAAATCCTACAGCCTGGAGAAGCTTGCAACACCTGAAGTTACTCACTTCACCAGGGAAAATTTAATAATAAGCTAAAATTGCCAAAACTCATAAATTAGTCAAAATACAAAACAAAGTTATATCAACAAAAATAATTAAAATTTTACTGTGGTCAATTTGAAACCAAACAAGCCAGTAAAATAATCAAATGACTCTACTTTAAAATTCCTTGACTATATTTATATTGAATTTTGAAAAGGTGAATTAAAATTAACATGTCCCCAATTACTAGGTTATTGAATTCTGTTGTATCATACCGGACACCTGACAAACTCACCCTGAAAATTACATATAGCCTGTTAAGAAAGATTTACATATAAATTTAAATAAGAAAATAAAAACACCTTTTAAAGATTTAACCAAGATGGGGAAGTGGCTGAACACTTCACAACACGTTCAAGCCCGCCCGCACCCCTCTCCCTTCCTAAACCCACCTAACACCTTACTGGCTAAAGGTGTAGTGTGATCAGTTTTTGTCTCTCTCTCTCTCTCTGCGTCTCTCTAGCACAAACACTTCCAGCAGCCTCCACGCGAATGAAGTAAATATATTTTAATTTGCTCTATCTGAATTAATTTAAAAAAAAAATTGTGATGTCAATGAAAATAATCAAATATACGTGTTAGTCTCTTTTCAAAATATTATTTTTTTGCATTTGTTTTCCTTGACAAATTAAATTACAATAAATATCGTATTTTGGAAGCCCTTTTGTAATCTGTGGTGGTTAGAAATATGATGGATTCTGATATTAATGTGCAAGGTAAAAATTAATCAAGTTATGTTTAAATAGAAAAAAATTCTGAAGACTCTTCTTACGTTTTTGTTGTACTGTAATTAGTTTCATGAAAGTTATGTTTTTTTCTGACTACGATATGTATGGTAGTAAAGAGGGGTAGTATATAATTAAGACAAGCATAGTAAAAATATCTGTTCTGGATATTAGATATACAATGTTGGTTAACGTAAGTAGGTTTATATATTTTTTTAAATATGGAATCATTAAGAATGGTTAGGTTTTAGTCTGACAGTGAGATTGGAACTTGAAAGGAAATAAGGACGTATTAGATCTGTATTACATATGGAAGAAACTCTTTAAAGATATGAAATAATTAAATGAGTTTCAAATTTACATACTATGTACAAAAGTGAATGAAGTAAAGACCTGCAGCTTTACACACAATTTTTTTTTACTCTCGCTTATTAGTATAATGTATTTTACACACACGTTGCACATCGTATATGTCTGTTGATGGTGAAAAATGAGTGTCTACACTGAAGGAGATCTTCCATCTTGAATGATAATAACTCTAACTAATGGAACCTTACCCTTCGAAGTATGTTACAAGCTACTCACTGTAACATAACCTTGTACAGATATGTCCTTTGGTAAGTGGCGAGATGTATTTTCATAAAGTAAAACGTAGACGTAATTTAAGGTGAGAAAAATTACGTACCTTGGTTTGCATGACGATACAAAATAAAGAGTCAAGACACGAATTACAGAGGGTTGCTTTACTTTATCTATCAAACAGTATTTTTTTCCGCGCTAGCAAAGAAATGTGAAATGCATATATGAATACACACTTGAAAATAAAACATGCAATTACGTAACAAACAAGTTTACAGGACTGGATACAAGATAAAAGGATAAAACTTATATGTATAACTGAAGTAAGTATACGAATAGCAGTAGTCGGGAGAGGAGATATTTCAGTAGTGCAGAGGTAACATCACCCCCAGTGAAGATGGAAAGTATTTGTGTGTGTTCTTATTACAAGCATGTATTTATAGAAAAAATAATTCAGTATGTGTGCGTAAAGTCGGATGACTTTAAAGTATATTTGTAGTATGTACCCGTGAGAAAACTAGGATATCTGGATTGGACAAAGCAGCAACTTGAAATGGCATACAGGTTAGTATTTGATAAGGTGTCTTCTATGCATCTATAAGTCGTCATTTAAGGAAATTGTAACCATTACGTAGTTATGGTTTAACTTCGTGAGAATAAAAAATTTATCTCCATACACATAAAATCAATAGTCACAGGACAAAAATCATAAGATTGTGAGTACATATATAACCAATGTTCACAGAGTAACAACACATCAAGTAGTTTTGCTTAAACAAGAACTTCTAGATCAAAAGATTTATCTCTTTAACCTTGCATATTAAGAAAACCTACCTTTAGGCCACTATTATCCTGTGTTAAATTTGCTTGGGTAGTAGCACACAAAGTATTCAAGCATGCTATAGAAGTATGATTTATGTCTGAGGCATTTTGGTTTCTTGATTATTTAAAAAATGGTTATGAGACATCATTCTGCTGCTTTACAAATCTGGATATATTTACAAATGTTCCAGAGGGCCAAAAGTCTGAAGAATATACACTGTTCCAATGCTGAGCTGGTACACTAACTGTGAAGGAATTATATCCTGGAAATTTGCTTCTGAGTTTAACTATTTCGTACCAACAAATTTCTTTATCAACTATGTATTCTTTTACCTGGTCACTCTGTACATTTTCTGTTGCATGTAACAATATTGATTAAGTTTTAATAATGTTAGGTTGCCAACGATGGTTTTTGTTGTTGTAAGTTGGTAACCCTATTTTAGACAAGTGAATGTACAGCCACATTTTGGTAACTGGAGTTTTCAACTGTCAGTCCTGTAGAAGTGTCTTGTGCTTGTTGTTCAAACATCTATTGCATAAAACGATTCTTAATGGACGTGGTCTTCCATTTATTTTTAAGACCAATTTATACAACATTTTCAGCAAGTCTAGACACAAAAAGATATCTTATTTTACCAGCTACTTTTAATGCATTTGTCTCTGTCCCAGAACTTACTAATTCCTTTTATTCTGTTTGGAAACAGCACTAGAATTTGAAACTGATTTAGTAGACGTATTTGCGAATCCACAGGATTACTCACCAAATCATTAGATACTTCTCGTTCCTCTCGTTGGTTTGTCACCACCTTGATGTGAGAAATTACTTGAGCTTGTACCTGTTGTTTTCAATCCTTTATGTAAGGGTTGCACTGTTTGTTGTCAAATGTGGTTTTTGACTACTAGATGATTTCACATAATGCTTCTCATTAGATGGCATTATAACCATATCACGCTATTGAGCTATCTGTCTAGTAATAGTCTATACCGGTTCATATTTGTTTTGCAAATCTAAATTATGTGCTCTATTAAATTCATATAAGACTGTAACACTATAATAATGGCACCTGGTCATTCCACACGTACAGATTTTAATAACATTTCTAACAATATTTAAACATTTTGTGTAGTGCAAAAAGGGTAAACTCATTTTGAAATACCTAAATGTTCACTTTACAAATTTTAATTTTGTGGTTCAATTTCGTGATTCTGCATTGTGTGTTTCTAAATTGTTTTTTTATACATTACACCATGTTATGTCCACTAAGCTACTTAAACGAGCGTTTATTCCAGCGGCCTTCTTCATACATTTCCACATTCTCGGCTGTCTGCCATCACAACCTGTCAATCCTTCAAACACCACATCTCCCTTCTTTTAGTATATGTTACCACTAAGAATATGTTATTTTCTATGCGTTATAATTAAGTTAGTGTTAACCTCACTATAGTTCTAAACGTTTGGGTCAAACCATATGTCGTCCATGTCTGGTCGTATAGCCCAGTCTATGCCCGTCTGGTTTCTGTTGTGAAGGTATCCTCTGGTCTAATACCTCGGAGTGATGCCGTTGTGGAGAAGATGTCATCTCCGAGCATTGTGGAGAACACGACCTCAGCTCAGCTCTTGGTCGGCGAGTGTGTATCTTCCCTACATCTGTGTCTACTGTTTCCGGACTGCGATCAGGTGCCATCCATTTCTGCACATGTTGCGGGCTTCCGTTTTCATGAGATACGACTGAAACTGATTCGCTAGTTGAATTGCTCCACCATACCTGGCAAGGTCAGTAATCCAAACGCATTCGCCTGGCTGTAAAGATGTCAGCTCCGATATGTACTCCATGCCTGGTGTCTTAGTTTTGTTTGGCTCTTTCTCTGATATGTTGATCCTTGTTCTGGAACTTGCAGAGAACATGTGGAGTCATCTGTGTGTTGTGTGTCAACATCACCCGTGACACAGTCGTGCACAACTTTCTCCCGAACATCAATTAAGCTGGTGAGAAGTCTGATTTTAGTAGTACGGCCCTATAGGCCACCATTCCCAAATTTGGATCTGTCGCTTTAGATAGGATCCCTCTGCTGTGAATTGGGTACTGCCATCTGTGCATACCCTCTCAGGAATCCCATGGCGAGTGAATATGTTTTTTACTCTAACAATTACTGTCTCCGAGGTGAGTCATTCCAAGAGAATTAATTCCACGAACCGGGAACATAATCCTGTATTATCAAATAGTGTACTCCCGCCATTTCAAGGATATCCAGTCCCACTAGCAACCATGGTGACTCTGGAAGCATCGTAGGTTGCAGTAGTTCCGCTATCTGAGTCCTGTACAGCAAATACTGCTGACAGCTTTTTCCATGACCCTCTTTATGTTCATCGAGATATTTGGCCACCATACAGACTCCTTTGCTCCCCGCCAGCATTTGACAATGCCCATGTGGCCTTCATGTAGTCTTCTAAGGACGTCTGCTCGAAGTTGCTTGGGAATGAAAATACATGAACACTTCATGATCAGCCCCTTGATACATTCTAATTGACCCCTTACATGCCAGAGCATAAAGTCTTTACTTTCGAACCCTTGCTGAATATTGTTCAAGACCTGGCACTCTTTATCATGTTCTTGTGCTTCCTTGATGTTTTGTAACATAATGTCGGAGAAGGGCACTTCTTGTACCACCGCCTCCACAAACAGCTCTTCTTCCAGGACATCCCAAAGTCCTTCTCGGGCTGATCAAAGGGTGCCCTCGAAAGTGCATCGGACACAATAAAGCTTTTCCCTGCCCCATGTTCCACTCTGAAGGTGTAGCACATGAGATTCATCCTCATCTTCTGGAGTTGTGCTGCCAACTCAGTCAGGGGTGTTGTCATTAGCAGTTGAGACTAGTGGCTTGTGATCCATCATCATGCTGAACTTTGTGCTCAATACATAGTCACTGAAGTTTTCGCAGGCCCATTTGATAGTCAAAGCCTATTTTTCCACCTGAACATACCTTATTTCTGTCCTGCTAAAGCTTCGTGATCCAAACACCAATGGTTTCCATTCCCCTTGTTGATGCTGCTCCAGTACACTTCCTAAACCAAATGAAGAGGCATTTCCAAAATTATCATTTCTGCCCCTTGCTGATAAAGGGCTAACATCGAAAGCTGAGCAATTTCCTCTTTTAGTTCCCGTACTTCCCATTGTGGTTCCTGCCACACACATTCTGCATTAGCACTTAGCAAGACTCTTAGTGTTTGGGTCTCTTCTGACAGGTTTAGGATGAATTTCACTAAGCATGTAACCATACCCAAGAAATGTCTGAGCTCTGTAATATTAAGTGGTTCTGGCATGTCCCAAATGGATGAGGTTTTGTATGGATCTGGCCCTACTATGCCTTCTGATACGATGAGTCCCAAGAATGTAACTTTTTTCACCCCAATTCAGCAATTAGCCTCCCTGAAGGAAATTCCACGTGCCACTAACTTACTTAGCACTGCCTTCAACCATTCATCATGTTCTTCTGCTGTAAGCCCGCCCACAAGGATGTCATCTGCCTGGTTGACAACACCTGGCATGCCCCACACGAATTGTTGCATTGGCCGCTGATAATGTTTGGGCCCTGAATTGATTCTGAATGGGAGACGGTTAAAACAGCACCATTCAAATGGAATAATAAACGCTGTGAGATGCACACTAGCATGTGATAATAGGATTTGCTAAAATCCCATCGAGGCATCTAAAACAGAAAACCATTTAGCGTCTTGTAGTTTAGCTAGACTCTCATCCTCAGACAGTAGCTGAAGTGTCTCTCTGAGGATAAAGTTATTCGGCTCTGTAGAGTCCACACAAATTCTTACTATACCATCTCTCTTTGTCACTAGGACCACCGTGCATACCACACCGTTGGTTCTTCCATTGGTGTAATCACTTTATCTTGCACCATCTTGTCAAGTTCCTCTTGCACTTTCCTTCGTAGGGGAAATCAAATACATCTAGGTGGCATAACAGCTAATGATTTGGCTTCATCTTGCAGGTGAATTTATATTCTCTCCTGAATTAGCCTAGACTTTTAATATTGATGGGAACTTGTCACTGCACCTGGACATGTTTATGTAACAACTTTCCTTCCCCATTACTTCCTCTGCTTTCTTCACGGACACTATACCTAGTGCTTTTATAGCTGGGCGGCCAAGCAATAGTATTCTACTACAAACATTTCCTGCGTGGTTCTTTGTTTCCTATATTATATCATCACTGTTGTGGTGTCGATTACTTTTATGCTGTTTTTTCCTGCTCCAAACAGCCTTCTCTCCATTGCACTGACCTCCAGCTTCATGTTCCGGCACAACGGTTCACCAATCACTGTTACATCTGCCCCTGTATCCATGTTGAAGGACAGTTCACGCCCAACTACTGTTATCTTTACATACCATGGTTGCGAACCTAAGAAATAATAACTTGACTACATTGGTGCCACTCCACGTGCTTCATGTTCCCCTTGTGCTAGCTAATGTACTTCTCAATAGTGCCCCATTTTGCCACATCAATAGCATTTTGCCCTATTTGCTGAGAACGTGGAACCACAGTGGTTTATTCTAACACCGCACTTAGAACATTTTGCGGTTATGTTAGGCCTCTGCTCTGAACCATCTATGCTACCCCTACCAGCTTTATCATAGCGTGTGTTGTCTGTGGTCCATTTGTTCTATAGTTTGTCCCGCTGCCTTGCTCCATGCTGAACTGCCTCAACTGTGCCTGGCTGATATTGTACCAGTGTTTGTTGCCGTTGAACCTGCTCTGCTAATTGCTCGTGTGGATGTCAGTCCTTGGTCCATTTGTAGGGCCTCAAATTTTTACCATTGCAGACACCTAACACCAACACCGTTGTAATAAGTTCATCTTTCAGGTCCCCTAATTCACATGACTCCACCACTTTGAAGACCTAATTTATGAAAACCTCTGCAGATTCGCCCTCTTATTTTTATCATCTAAAAAAACTTGGCCCGTACATAGATTACATTCTTCTTCATATTAAAAAACTTAACCAAACATTTTTTGACTGAACTGTATTATTTGAGTTTTCTTCCGATAATACAAATGACTCTAGCATTTCGTCCACCTCAGGACCCATGCAATACATTAACATGTTTACTTGACTGTCCTCCGAAATTTTACTAAGTTCTGACCCAACCCGAAATTGCTAAAATCATCTAATCCACTTAATCCATTCCACCAACACCAAAAATTTTCTGGTGCAACAATTTGAAACTACGCAGACAACACCATACTGATCGCTTCCTGCAAAAGCGTAACTGTTTTTTTACACTCACGCCAAAATCACGTGACTAAATACGTCGGCCACCGTAACAGTTCATTGAAAGAGTTTATCGCAATGACCAAACACAGCTGCCACCACGCTATGTCTGCTAGGCTACTTAAATGAGCATTTACTCCTGCTGCCTTCTTTATACATGTTCACATCCCGGGCTATCCAGCGTCACTGCCCGTCAGTCCTGCAACACCACACACCTGTTCAAAGTTTGTGTTTCTATGTTGTGATTACTTTGTTCTGAGTAGTGTATTTCTAATATACAATGTTTCTAAGTCATAGAGTTTAGCATTAAGTGTTTATAAATACTGTGTTCCTGAATTAAAACAGTTTTGAGTTATTTGTGTCTAGGCACTATGACAGTTATAAGCTACACATTTTTAAGTTATGCCATTTCTAATTTACGTGATTTTTGAATTGTGCTTTTTAAGTTGTGTATTTCCAAGTTGTGGTGGTTTTCAGTTATGATTTTTACTGTATTTTTCCTACATTCTAAGTTATGAATGTTCAAAGTTGCAATTTTCTAAGTTATGAGAGGTTCCCAGAACCAAACAGTACAACTTTAAAAGTGATCTTGACGTATTAAAAAGAAAATAAAACAGAATAAGAGTGTTTCAGAGTATTATCTTTCAATCACTTCAAAATCCTTGCATTTCTTCATTGCTTGACAAATGATTTTATCTTTTTGAGACATCTGAGATGAAGAATCTCTTCAGAGTTGGCCAATACCTTATGACTCTCAGTGCAGCAGGAAATAAAGTCAAGTCAGTAACCATGTTTCAACACAATTTAACTAACATAACTATTCATTTGTAAGGTGGTCAACTGGTGTAGAAGTACAGCTCATGAAAGATTAATAAGACTAAGGTAGAATAATTACTTGTTAATTTTTCTTGATAAATGCAGAAAACAAGCATCATGTTAAGTGTGTACACCTACAAATGATCTCAAATTATTTCAGTGAAATGTATCAAAATTGACATTTTGGCTCTGGATTTTAACAGAGTTTAATCACCTGCATTATAGTATAAGGTATAGGGTATACAAAAATGTAGTCTGTAAAACTGAACAATTTAGGGTGCTGCCCACCTGAGATCTGTGGTGTGAACAAGAATAGGGAATTATGCATGAAATTATATTCAGCAGTGATCAGTCATTTCTTATGATATTGATTTTAGAATGGAAAAAAAGTATTTTGAGAATTAAGAAGAATAGAAATAAACAAGAATAAACAAATAGGAAAAAATAAGATAAAGTTTTAGAGTGTTACTTAACCAGTGAAAACAATAATTAGTTTGTAGTTTTCAGAGTATGTAAGCATGCCGTAAAAGATTCTATAGAAATATGGGGCTCAGCAAGATGAACAAAAATTCAATGGTGTCATATGAGCTGGTAAAACAGGCACTGTACCATAATGAATATAATTTACTACACACATCTCTATCTTTGCTCAGGCCAGGGCTCCGAAGTAGTAAAAACATTGCCATTGGATGAGATTTTTTGATACAGAATTTTTTCTGAATGTCTGCAATGTGATTTCACAATACTGTGCAGCACTGTCCTCTAACTGCACATGAAGGGCGAGAAGGAAGATCGAGGAAGAAAAGAAAACTATGGACGGTCAAGCTATAGACATATACGAGGATAAAGGGGTGGGAGCAAGAGAGACTATGTGGGAGAAAGGAAGAAAATCAAGGTTCTTGCCTTTGTACACTCACTCACACCTTCAACAAAACCCTCTCATGCAAGTTAAGGGACAGTAAATATTTTGGTAGGTATTCCATGTGTTATTGCTGAAACGTATCAGAGCTTTGCTGAAGCAGTGATTGAAAATATATAATTTAAATACAGCAAATTTTATTCTCACCAAAATAGTTTTAGTAAATTTTAACTTATTTAATGAAAAGAAAGAATATGATAATTATACATCAGGTCTAATTCACAAGACAACTGCAGTAAAATCCAAAGTATAAAAATTATTTTACTTATCACTGTGCTTAGGGTAATTTCTATGAAAAATATGACAAGTTGTCTTGACTCTGGCAGGTTCGAAAAGTAAACAAAACCCCCTTACCTAGCCACAATCACAAAAAAAGTGCACAAACCTCGGCACAAACTTTCTAACAATTGAAGCCACTTTCTGCATTTTTGATTATGGTAGCACTCCTCTCTGTAGGGGTCACTTTGCCATAGCATCTCAAAACCTATCTTGAAAATTGAAATACCTCACTAAAGGCTCTTGGTGCCAAGGTTGTTAACAAGTTTGGGCTTCACATCACTGGCTTCACAATCATTATCGTATGCATGTTGATGATACTCTACAATCACTATTAAATCTTCATAACTGAGACTTCCAGCATCATCAGATATCATTTCTTCCATGACTAGACCTAGTTCCACTTAGATACCTAGCGCGACAACTTGTTCACCAATTTCCACATTATCTTGAAATCCTTGGAAACCATGCACACACACTTCGCAAAACTTTTTTTCACACACCATCCCATTTTCACTTTCAATTTCTGCCAAGCACAAGAAATGTAGTGAGCAGCATCCTTGATGTTATATGTCCGAAGTAGGAGTAGGAGCATCTTCCCCAATAGTAACTCTGACTGCTTTAGCTAAAACTTTCCTCACGTAGCAACTCTTGAAAGTAGAAATTATCCCTTGTAATCCGGTCATGTAGCTAAAAAAATAGGAGTACTGTACGTAAGAGTGTTGTATGAATGTTCAGAACACCATTATAAATTAAATGCGAGAAGTCCCCATCAATCCTACACCTGTAAAACATTTTATTCAAGGCCACAGTTCACAAAGTTAGTTTTTAGCATTTTCAGCCACAATGTACGTTTTATCATAAAATAGGTCAGACTAAAACTGTAAGGCATTTAATATCTATAAAAATTGTTCTTAAGTTTTTTCCTAAGAATTAGCATTTTTTAAGTATAGTGATTCAAAAAGTTAAAAAAACCTGCATTCTCCATAATATGCCAGAGTATGCTGACTATACACATCACTGTACCCGTAATACGTGTAAAAATATTGGCCTGGGTAATGTACATGTATAAATTGTACAGTTCTGAGAATATAAGTTCAAAAGGATCCTAGTCCCTCATACAATTTATGTGCCCGAATAGCCTTGAACGACATCTGTCTGTTATTCAATTGTCCGTGTGGCAACAGTCTTATACCTGCTCCTTTATCTGAGGTCTAAATGAAATACTATTAGTCTTGAACGTTCCTCTGTAGTTAAAACACGTAGTTATTGCTAATATTTCATAATAAAGCTGTGTTGTTTTTAATTTAAAAAAATGTCATAGTTTTGCTTTAATTGTAGTAAACCGTTGACTGAAAGTGAAATTGTTACTGTTGATCATGGCATGAAGAAGTTTAAGAGGTGATGAATTTTCGGAATACCTAAAAAAATTAGAAATCTGGAACAATAAATAAATACAATTAGCTTGTCCTGCAACCTCTGCATCTGCTCATCAACATCTACATCCAGTGTATTATAAAGTTCAAGTGTTGGTTGGTAATCAACTCGATCCAGAAGACTGTGGTTGTAAGTTAATTGACAATGCATTGGAATCAATCCAGACTACTCTCACCTGCGCAGAAAAACTCCTTAATATAATTTTTCGCTGTTGCAAAACGTGGTGTAATGCTGAATGTGGCTATAAAAAAGTTGGATTGTTTTGTTCATCAGCGTGGACCATCAGTTGTCATGGCCAGTTGGGATCCAATGTTGAATTTTTATCAAAAAAGTATTTTTACGATATCAGCGTGGAGACAGCTGATACATCGCTATTAGTACAATTTACATGTATCCAGCAGGAAGAAGAAAAAGACATAACAATTGAATTCCACTATATAATTATCAATCAGCAAACCACTTTCAACATTTTGTAATTTAATACAATATTATTTAATTAAACAGGACCTCAATAGATCATGGAACAGGCCTACTGGAGAAACCACATCCAAAAACAATACACGCCACTACCTCTAAGGTGGTGTGAAACGTGTGCATATTTTGGATAAAACTAGTTTTTCAACTTTTTGAATTGCTGTATTTCAAAAATGGTAATTCTTAGGAAAAAAGGTGTAAAAACAACTTTCATAGATAACTGAATACTCTAAAATTTTTGTCTAACCTATTTTTTACAGATAAAACTTAGTTTGGCTGAAAAATGCAAATGCGAACTTTGACCTTGAATAAAATTTTTGCAGATGTGGGATTGATAGGGACTTCTCAAATTTAATTTACAATGGTGTTCTGACAGCGTGGCCACTCATTGCAACAAAGAAAATTCCCTGATTTTTCCCTGATTTCCCTGATAGAAAACCAAAAATTTCCCTGATTTTTGCATCTATGAAAACAACATTTTGGGATATTATTCAACATATTTTCCAATAAATGTAAATATTTTAAGTCTTTCTTGACACTACTATCAGTGAACTTCACAAAACAATCAGCAGAAATAACTACGAACTTGACAATGGAGTATAATCACACCTACATAACAGGAATTTTTTCAATAAAAATGTTATGCTTTCAAAACTCCATTATATTACTTCCTATGACTTTTGTGGAAGCTCAAAATAAACGAGACAAGAAAATTCCCTGACATTTCTCAGATGAACTAAAAATTCCCTGACATTTCCCTGATATTTCCAGGTAACCACAATTTCCCTGATAATTTCAGGTTTTCCAGGTGGGTGGCCACCCTGTTCTGAGCATTCTAACAAATTTTCAATTCTACGCAAATTATTGTAATTTTGAATGTCTATTTTGACCGGGTTATTAGTCCATGTGCTGGATTTGTGAAGTTGTGTTTGGCGACGTATAAACAACTTCCACAGCACTAACCAGGTTTTCAAGTGTTTCTTTACTAGAGTGGCATGGAGCATTTTCTACAACGAGAAGAGCTTCCTTTACTAAGTTTATTTTTTCTGTGAGATATTTCTCCACATCTGAGCAAAAGTGGTTTGCATAAAAGTCATGGAACTGAAATTATGTTACCCAAACTTTGTTTGCTTTCCACACAACTGGAAGTCGACCCAACCACATTCTTCAGATCCCTTTGGTTTTCCAAAGGATAAAATAAGATAGACATCAGTTTGAATTCACTTGCAGCATTACCTACCAATATCAATGTCAAATGATTTTCAGATACCTTGAAACCTGGAGCTGAATTTTCTTCTTTTGAAATAAAAGTTTTCCTAGGAAGTTATTTCTAGATAAACTGGTTTAGTCAATGTTTATTACCTGGTGACATACATAGAAACCATCTTCTGTATTTGTTTTCAGACCGGCCGTAAATTATTTGTGCACGTATAGCATTGGTACTAGCTACCTCTCCTTTTGTTGAAATGATGTGAAGATTCACACAATTTTGGACTTTCTTGAACTATCCATTCTGCATTCTAACTACGTACATTTTAAAATGATATCCACACTGTGTATTATCCTCGACGAAAATGGAGACTAATTTCTTCATTTATACCATTATGCATAGATGTTCTTTCGTAAACTGCATACCTTGGGATGGGACACTTAGCTTTCCTGCATCTACTGTGCTATTTCAGTTTTTATTACTGTCTGCTCTATTGATCCTGTTATCCCTAGCTAGTCTTGCCTTGCCTCTACAGAATAAATTCTTTTCAGCAATTATAATTCTAATTGAAGCGTTTATGCATAACTTACTGTCAACAGATGATATATTTGCTCTTCATTGCAGTTAAAACTTGTTAACTTACATTTACAAGTCATATTTATAGTAGAGCAAACTCACGTTGCAAACAATATTACCTTTGTTAACTGAAAACTGTTAAAAAATGTGTGCTGAGAAATGTGTGCAGCTGAGCCACAAGTGTCACGAGTCATTAGCTTATTGGACAATTTGAGGTAGGGATGACTTGAAAGCACAGGTGTGGCTTGAAAGATATTGCAGTTCATCTAGACAGCTACTGTTACACAAATGTTGATGATTGAGTAGGTGTAAGTGAACAAAATATTGTGTGCACAGTTAATAACACATAGGTAATTAGTGAAACAGATAGATGACAAAAGAGATAATCGGTTCAATGCAACAATTCAGGTGGAGCAAGAAAATACAGAATGCACAAAAATTTACAAATACTGTGGATGAAAATGAATGTGACTTCAAATTTCTGGCCATGCTACTTCAAATTATACCTTCATTAATTCAGTTGTTGCTTAAAAAAACATTAAATAATGAGTGATAATTCGAGGGAGTGGTGTATCTTTAAAAATTACGTACAATATTTGAATGTTGAGATAAATTATTGCATTCACGGTACATGTGTAGAATGTATCTTAATTTTTAAAGTGATTTTCACGGATGGTACCGTTAGGCTAAAATTTTGTACAGAATAAGAAAAGTAAATTTTCAGGATTTCTTGTATTGTTTGTTTATATTTAAATGAAATATAGTTTTTGAATGTTAAAATAAATCACTGCAATCAAGGTACATGTGTAGAAAGTATATTAATTTCAGTTAGAAGTGATTATCATAGATGGTACTGACTCAATAAAGTTTATCTGGAATGTGAAAAAAAATTTTGCAGGTTTTTTGCCTTTTTTTTTTTTTTTTTTTAGA
>PNEQ01060219.1:0-14156 GCA_003012365.1 Medauroidea extradentata | reverse complement strand
TGTCATTCCGCCCAATTTTTTGTAGTTTCCGATATTTACATGAATGTAGAAAACTCCAAAAAAGTGGTCATAACTTCGTTAAAAAAATTCTAAAAAATATTTTTTCATGGTCAGTCTACTTGAAATTTTTCTCTGTTTCTTATGCCATGCAACAAAAATCGAAAATTAAAAAAAAAATCCGTCGCTCCATTGCCCTTAATGGCGTTTACGTAACAAAGGGCGTAGGCCTACCTAGCAATAGTTTTCGGAGGGGGTTTTCAACTCTCATCTTATATAAATGTTTCAATGTCATCTGTGTTTGACGTCTGTAAATGTAATATTAACATATTTTACTAACATTGTGGTTTGTTTTTGTACTATATTCTATCTTTTGTATGCTAAATGTAATATTAACATTATGTTACTAACATTTTGGTTTGTTTTTGTAGTATATTCTATCTTTTGTATGGACAATATAATACCTAGATAAGGAAACTGATACTTCGGAGGGGGTTTGAACCCCCAAAACCACTCCCTGGGTACGCCCATGCATTACATACTTTGATAATTGTACGACATAGGCCTAGTGTTCGATTTTATTATAGACTGAAACTTGTGACTGCATTTCCCCCTCTTAACATTTTTTTAACTGTCATAGTCTTCCCAAAGCAGCATGTCAAAGTAAAAATTTGCAAGTTACGGGAACATGAAAATAAAAAATAAAAAAAACCAACTTTCTCGAATGAAGTAATTTACACTGAAATTAGATGTTCTGAGCCACATGCTAAAAAAATTAAAAATACAAAAATAAATATATTTTGTACTTATTTTCAAAAAAAATCTAATAATAATGAAATTTTCCTTCGTTTACGGCAGTTTAAAAAAATACGGAGGAACTTTGTTTTGTGTTCTTAAATCTGTTAGCTCATGGCCAATAATATGCGATTTCAGTTTAAATTATTCCATTCGAGTAAGTCTGTTTTCGTTATTTGTATGCTCCTATAAATTACAATTTTTTTACTTTGACATGCCACTAGAAGTGTAAATTGTAGTCACAAGTAACGTCTATAAATCGAACACAATGTCGTACATACAAAAGTGGTGCATTTTCACCAATTGAACGCCCTTAAGAACTCGTCGTTATAGGGCCGTAAATCACTCTCGCCTAGTGCATGCTCCATGTATTATTTACACCGAATATAAGCTGCCTGTAGTCTATTCCGTTTCTGAAATTTTGTAATACTAAAACTATAGTCATTATAGCTGCTTTGTTTGAGTTATGGAAGATTATATCTTACGTAATTTTTTCATAAATCTCAATAAGTTTACATAGGCTGCCCAGTAAAACTTGCTCGACAAATTGTGACTTGGTCATGCAATTTTTAATTTCGAATATCAGACAGAAATTTGCTTTCGTAGATGACACCCAAGCTTTCCTATGCGCAATATAAGAGTGTTGTACCACTAACATGCGACGAAGTTTTTTTTAATTTTCTACGTACGTGTTAATAACAGGGAAGAAACAAGAATAAGTTATTGGAGAATTAAAGTATCGCCGACTTCTGACATTGAAATCTCACGACATCTTTGAACCTCGTCTGTCAAGGTACCTCTAGTGCAAATGTAGCAAAATTTTCCAGTGTTTGAACACAGACAGTTTACGGTATTATATTCGAGAGTATTTTCTTCTACAGAACAGATTATTGTAGATGAAGTCCAGATAGTACCGTCAACTGAACTGTTATCACTATTTTAACAGCAGTACGGTATCAATAACAAAACCTCGAATCGCGTCATTTTTCCTCAAATCTATTTGGTGTAAATATTGGTCTATATTTTTTAAGTCGTTCTAATTCACTTAGCATAAACACCAGTTGATCTAAAATTCATATTGCCTAAAATGCACTTGGCCTAGCCAGTAGTCTGTCTAAAATTCACTTGGCCTAAAAGTAACTTAGCCTAAAGTCGCTTGACAAAAACGTCACATAACTTACCATAAAATTCATGTGTCCTAAGACTCATATGATATAAAGATCAATTGGTCTAAAAACCACTTGGCCTAACAGTCAAGTGACCTCTATATAATTTGGCCTAACATGTATTTGCCCTAAATAATAAAAGCCGTGAGTTTAGGCCAAATAGAGTGAGGCCCGCCTTTATACTTTTCTTTCAGATGGAATTAAGATAATCGAGTTGGAACACGGATCACATCAGTAGGAGGCTAGATGCTTACCGAGCGAGGTGGAGCAGTGGTAAAACACTCGCCTCGCATTCGAAAGGGCCCGCATTAGATCCCCGGCCAGCCTGATTTCGGTTTACCAGGGTTTTCCGGAATCTCTCCAGGCGAATGTTGGGATGGTTCCTTAAACAGGCCTTGGCCGATTCTTGTCTCCTTTCCTCCTGTGTACCTGTGCCTTGTGCTTTACGAGTGCACGTGAAAGCGTCCTAATAAAAATTACCTGCGGCAAAAACCAAAAGGTATGTAAGGTGCCTATGAAAATTCACGAGGATAGGTTAAGTCAGTTAAAATAACTTGAAGGTTTTGTTGTTTGAAGTTTTACCCCACCTAAGTTTGTCCATGTTCGATATTACAACTGATGGCCTCTCCGTCCATTACTAAAAATAATAATATTATATGTAAGTATAAATATAATTTCACTTAAAGACTGCACAGTGGATATAACAGCAAAATATTTGTCATGTATAAAATATGTAGGCTTTTATTTTAATTTATTTATTTATTTATGTATTTATGTTTTTTATTCCCAACATTTTACAACCATTGATACAATTGCAGAGGTTATCAAATCCAGGTAATCGACAAAACCTGCCAGGTGACTGGAATAACCTATCAACTCGAGGGAGTGAATTTTCGTAACCGCCTATAGAAGCGCTGTAGTAGCGTGTTATTTCGACGGCCGCCAGAGGCGCGGCGCACGCGTGGAGACTTGGACGGTTGTTGCAGGCGGGTGTGATGTGCCCAGCTCCTGTGAGATGCTGCGAGGAAGCAGCAGAATATCGTCAGTGCGCGGACACACCAGGCGGTGCAGCTTACAGGCATCTCTCCGCTCCTCTGGCAGCGTCAACCTACATATTGACGTCAGCTGCTGTCGCTGTCTTCTGTCTGCTATAGTCATCTCAGCTGCTCCAGGTAAACTACTGTTTACTCATACACAAATCTCTCGCGTGTAGGTGGGGTCCGCGATAAAGTGAACACTTTTAAATACCAACTTGTCTAGAATAATAATTCAAATATATTATTCATCGTAACTTCAGAGTACGTTGTGAGATTATTGTATAATATATTTACTTTGATAGTTAATTATAGACTGTTCACTATAAACTAAGCACGCAGCAGAAGTTATAATAAGTGAGAAATGTGTTTTAACTGGGCCCGTAGATGTTAATTTTTGACAGTGTTGATACTTTTACAAAAGTTTACTGTTGTATGGAAGTTTCCATACTAAAAATTGTTAAGACGGCTGAAAAGCAGCTGATAGAAAACTTTAAGCTGTGCTCACTTTATCGTGAACGTCCTATAGGTAGCTTTGTTTACATTGAAAATTGGCAGGAAACTATAAAAAAAAACTGTAAATAAAAACGTTACAAGGGTTTCAAAACTGTTCACTTTATCGTGGACCGCCTGTATATTCACAGAGCCTCTGATTCTCGATGGAAATAATTCTGGACCAACTTATCTCTACACTCTAAAAAAATAGTTTGTAAATTTGCCACTGGTGCGTATAGGCGTGCTAAGAAAGTAGGTATGGTAGAATTGTTTCCCAGATATCCATGGTAGCACTCCTAAACTTTTTATAAAACAGTCAAATATATACAGAAGTTACCAGACTTGTATTGTAACAGATGTAAAAGTTTGCATATTTACAAGACGGAAGTATGGTAACTGTCTCATACTGTGCTTAGGTCAATTACTTCCTAAATATTTTAGGAATTTTTTTTAAAGTGTACGCGTCGATCTGCAGCTCTGCTTCATAATGATTGATAGAATGTCTTTGTGCGAAGACGTTGCCCATTCGACCATGCATTCAGAATAACGTTACTGTCACGCCACACGCCGGTGACTTGCGAAACCCAAGACGTTAAAAGTAAAAAAAAAATAATAATAAAAATAAAAAATCTCTAATGAAGAGGTCAAGATGTGAACGCAAGGCGTTCAAACAAGTTCGCACAAAATTCTTTCAACTAACAATATCTCTTAATTTACGTTTGCAGTGGTTTGCTGCGGAGCATAAATAGCCCATACAAATCCCGAAGCATAGTAATTAACACGTTTTAAAAGTTTGACGCTTATAATAAACGTTAAGTAATGCTGTAGCTCACCAGAATTTTTGTCAGCTTAGTCAAATAATATCACATAAATAACTAAAACCGAAACGTTGGAATTCTAAGTTCTAAACTCTAATCTAGCAAGCAGTCAACTTTTCCCACATATCTCTCTAGCAATTGTTACATTTGTGTCGCTACAGAGACTTGCAGACTTTTGTTCTCAAACTGCTACTGCTCAAGTAACATGCTATCACCCAGCATGAGGCAGATTGGAGCGCGTTAGTTGCTTATGATAATACCGAATTAATATAAATTGAAGTAATTTTCAAATTTTCAGGGAAGTGACTTTGTGGGAGTTGAGAGTAATAATTCACTGAATGCGACTTAAAAATTATAATTATTCCAATATAAAAATAACTTAATGGTAGGAAACGAAACTATTAACTGTACTAAATAACCAACGGTAAATTATTTTAGTTCAATTTCAAAACATACAAATTTTAAGTCAGTTTTCGTTGCAACTTTAACGCAACTTTTACGGACAAATTGAAAGCACGTGCTCGCCTTAATACTTTTAAAAATTTTCACCATACGCAAAATGATCACACACTGTCCTTGATAAAACTGTGCGCCGTTATTGATCTACATCGATAAGACATGTTCGCGCTAGTGATTTCATACGGTATCATGCAATTAAACGCAATAAACCTTCTTCTGAAACAAGTAATTATTATCATAATACATGTTAGCTACTTAACCAACAGCAATTGCTTTCACATCTCTGGAAAAATGGAGTCGTCCAATTTTAACGATTATATTACACGCTATAGTAATTAATATATTTAGATTTATGACATGAAAAATTTTTTAATTACTAGATTAAATTGTTTCCGTAGTGTATGAATGTATTTGCGACTTAAGTATCACTACACCGAAACACTAGCATGGGTATTATATTCAATCCAGCAAAATATAGACAGACATTATTATTAAGTAAATCGTGTGTGCCTGTAGCCTAAGCACAAATAGTGGGTCTAACAATGGGAAAATGTGATGTCTGTAGGCCTATGCATTGTAACTGACTATTCAGTGAAATCGTAATTTATTTACCAAAAGGGTTTTCTTATGTTTATTGTCAGTAAATATGAGAAAAATGCTCAATTTTTGTTTTTTAACGCACTGGCGTAAAAATAAATTACGAGGGTGAATATTAGCAATACTATCCATGACAGCATTATCGTCTTATGTTATCAAAGAAGTAAATATACGAATTTGTTTACGTATTAGAGGAGGGCAATGTTTGTCCATCAATAGTTAAGAAAAAGTGTTCCTTTTTATTAAGCTACATAGAAGAAAACCATTTTAAGCATATGCCAATTTGGCGGTTTTACAGTATCTGATAACTTTTAGGATTTAAAAAGTAATACTTGCCTGCTAAAACAATGTAAATAATATACCGCAGCGAAGATTCTCGTAGTTTTCACAGCATCAGACGATTATTTCGTGGCGAAACATAGAATTTTTTTTTTACTTAGACTAATAAAAATTAAAAAATGCATATAAATTTATTAGTGTGTATGTTTTTACTATATATATATATATATATATATATATATATATATATATATATATATATATATATAGCCTACATGACGCAGCAATGTCGGCCTGACGGCTTGATAGTTCTAACAGCTCTAATATCTTCTGTTACCCAAACAAAATAACATATTTTAGGCCCTGGTGCGATATATGTACCGAGATAGTATATATATAATATATATATATATATACACATATATATATGAGGATGTATATACTCGAATACACACATATGTAATTATATATAAACACACATAAATACCCAAATTGTTCAAACAGGTTTACTCCTACTAAGCCGTAAGCTTCTAATATACTAATGATAGGAATTTTACTCGTGTGAAGCCAGCTATTAGTGTTTTAATAGTATAAAAATACATATTCGAGAGATTGTTAATGATAACTTATGTGCAGGCGATTATTTCAAGTAAGCCTAACATACGATTTTAAATATAGCCTATTAAGATAAATATATTGTACAATAACACATATGACTGTGTCACACAAGTTATGAAAATATTAAAAAATATATCTTTCATAACATAAACATAACCGTTTACAAAGCTCTCATATACTTTTCAATCTTGTTCTTAAAAAGTTAATCGACGAATAAATTGACGCATGTTACTCTGCAATCATGTGCTGACCATATCATCTGTCCATGTGGTATAAGTTACAAACCAGTTTGTCTGTAGCCTTAGTGAAAGGCATTTGTCACCAACTGTAGGTATTGCATCTACACCTTATTCAGTTTTGCCTTCCATTTACTTCTTGGAGCTATTCAGGCAGTGCTGAGCCAACTCTACATTTAAAAGTAACACAACATTACATGTGCTAAACGCCTGAATTTGTTGACCCAAAAAATTATGTAGTTTACTTGGCAAAATACTTACGCCTGGCAGTAATATACTTGACTGACACAAGTGTATGTTAATAATATATTTACAAGTACGTTTTGTTGCGTCAGCCAAACATTTATGTTTTAGCACGCTGTAGTTCGTAATCACACCACGAGAGTTATTTTGTCATTAATGTGATAATTAGCACTATAGATATAAGTGTTAATGTAGTGATTATTGTTGCTTCATTCAGGATATGCCAATCCCAATAATACAATTTAAATAGAAAACGTAAAACAAAGCAATAATATCAGTACAAATATATCTACGTAATTTTCGTGCATTTCATGAGCGTATATACAATACGGTGTACTAATAATCTGCAACGTTCAATCTTTGTTGTGAATGTTAATGTGCTATCCCCAATGTGAATTGTCCAGGATTTGATTTTTTGTGCAACACTAATTTTTTTATTAACTCGGCACAAGCACAGCCAACAAAATATTTACCTGCACTGACCAAATATTACACTTGGGTAACAAAATAAAAATACAGATTAAGTTACAGGAAAAACACATTTACTTCGCCACTTACAAAAATAACTTATTAAGTTGTGCCAAGAAAAAATTTTCTTTTACTCACCTAAACATTTATTTTAGTGTCATACCGTTTACACAGTTTAGCAATCGTTTGTTTGGTTTAAGTTAGTTAGAGTTTATTTCTCAAGCTTATGCACGCCTCCATGAATGTAGACCAATGTATACATGAAGTCAATATACCTACGTACGTAAGCTATGTATGTCAACTATTTATGCATGTATATGACTGTTATTATACATGTCCACATACATGCAATCGTATTACGTACGCCTATATGTATGTAGGTCCTATACATTTAGGTGTGGCCATATGTAAGCATACATAGGCCTATCTATGTGTTAACCAATAGATGTGTATATCGAAGTGTTAACACAATGCGTTATAGTTAAAATAATTAATCTCGCAATTGCAAACTACAGAGACTACATAGATAGCATGTGCTAGTGAAAGTAGGTCTATGCCTATACACCTAAAACGTGCAGAAAAGTGAATAATTGAGTAAATCACATCTTAAAAATCATACTTGAGCACATGTATTGTTGTATCACTTTGTATGTAGGCCTAAGCTACAGTTGTCTAGACATTACCTGGGTTATGAATGTGAACGAAACTTTCTTGTTAGTGCTTTATACCGTTTAATATCGAGAACAGAAATATTGTTAGGCCAACCACCTATTAGCATAACTACAACACCAACATTAAAAAAAAAAAAACAGGAAAAGGTACGTAGCTACAAAATATCTAATCAGACAACATTAGAAACCGTCGAATAATGTAATACATAAGCAGTTATAATGTGAGAATTTTATCCGTTTAACATATGCTCGTTAACCAAATGTAATTCCAGTATGTTTATGTATATATATATATATATATATATATATATATATATATATATATATATATATATATATGTGTGTATATATATACACACACACACATACTGCACGTACAAATATGCACTCACCTCAGTGGATGACTTGGGCGATCGTTTCTATAGACTAAGTAAGAAATGTTGTTCTGTAAAATATTATAATAAAATAATTTGTGAGTAAACTTTCTTTATATTTCACTTAAGAAAACCCATACAAATTACTTTGATACTTTGACCGTTTCTAATATAGTAACCACACTGTTGTCGAGGCAGACCATTTCACTTCATTAATGACATAACAGTATGCTAGTAACAAAATTTTTTTTCTTCATAGGTTGATCGTTGGGTGTGGGGTATTCGTTTGGTAAATGAAAGAATAAAGATTTAATATTGCGCAACTTGCTGTGTGTGCGTGTATGTATGTGTGTGGCATTTGTTTTCAAAGAAAACTGTAACTGACTGTGTATGCAAAGCCACAATGTTGTGGAGAACAGATATTTGCACCAACATGTTTAAATGCCTTTACGTGCACATCTACAGCTCAGTGGCAGATCTGGGGGGGAGGGGGGAGCAGGGGGCAGACTACCCCGGGCTCCGGGTTAGAGGGGCGCTGGTGTTGCCAAAATTGTTTACTTGGGAATGAAATGTAAATGAGTGTAAAAAGATACAATATCTACCAATATTTAAAATTTTACTGTTTTTGTATTTTTTTAACCTCGAACCCAATATAATGTTATAAATATAGGGCCTAGTATTTATAATTAGAGTGCACAATTAAAACGCTGCTAATGGTAGTTAATAAGTACCTACAGGTATTATGAATTTGTACTAAAATTTTATACTGTTATCTACACGAGCGCAAAACAACGTATTAAATGTGTGTTTATTACTGTTGGGTTGATTGGACTGAAGGAAAAGGGGGTTGGATGGAGAGGGAGAAGGGGGGGGGGGCAAACCATACTTCTTGCTCCGGGCGAAGCAAAGCCTACATACGTCCCTGCTGCAGCTTTACGTCAAGGTGATTGGCAGCCTGTCTTTTGCAGAGGCGTTACTCATTTGACTGTGCCAGTAGTAATAATATTTTTTTATTTATTTACAAAAATATTAAAGTGCCTGCCAAACAGCCTTATTAGACCACAGCAGGAAGGCACTGCATTACAAAACAAAAAGCACAAAACATAACAATACAAGACACGTGATTAAACATATTAATTCCGTGAGGAATTATAAACCAAGTGATATCTGCAGTAATAAGTTTATAGCGTAAGTAAATTATTTCATCAAATTAACTTACTGCGGCAGAACAGAAATCATTATAAAATATTTGCAACTCTGATCTACCTCAACCAGATTACGTCTAACAATGTTTTGAAACAAAATAATTTTTTATTAAATGGATCAAAATATATGCAAATTTTGTTGACGTGTTTGTTACAGCGTTCAATTACTCTTCCAGATTTACCAGAACAGAAAATAAAGGAGTTTCTACTTCTGTAATTTGGAATTTTCAGGGATAGTGACTTGTGGATCTCAGTATAATCAAATATTGAAAAGAAAAAAAAATATTTCAAAAGAAATAATGCATCCATAGCAACTCTCCATTTTTTTAATGAATGCGTATTTTAATTATTTAGAACTTCATTGTAAATAAAACTTGTCTAATCTATGTAATATATTTCATATATTATTTTAAAAACTTTAATCTGAATTGTTTCAAGACTGTTTCCGTAATGGAATTCCAAAGAACAGAGCAATATTCAAGTTTAGATGTAACTAAAGAATAGAACAAACAAAGCAGAGAATCGCTATTAGTAGCTTGTTTAGTGACGTGAGAAATTAGACCTCCAGTTCTTGATACACTGTTAACTAACATGTCAATGTGGTGATGGAACAATAATTCTGTATCTAACAATATTCCTAGATTGCGGACAGTTGTTACGCGGTTTATTACGGTATGTTTATTACGGTCGGTTAATAATAATAATAATATTTATGCATACATACACGTCAGTGGCTTATGGATAGAACCCTACGACACTGAGGGTCAAACTCATCCAATCACTAACCATGAAGCCAAGTTGCAAGGTGTGTGCTTGGTATTGAAAAAAAAATTGGTGAAAATGACTTTTAACCAAGACTCAATGGTTCTACTTGTGTTTTATAATGTGCCGTGGTCGGCGCAGTGTATTTGGGCTACAGATCACTCGTTCTTCTTACCGCCATTGTCTGCACCTGAATCTCGGTGAAACACGTTGCCTAGCGTGAGTACTGTACGTAGACATGTGACGTCAGCAGACATGTTTACTCTCCTCAACATACGCCCACGCCTGTGGAATTATCTCCTGTGATGACCAGCGTTGAAAGCTATCTCTTCAGCTCACAAGGGAGCACACTGGACACTTGCACGTTTGTGTAACTTTTTTCAATTGGACGACAGTTTCTTTGAAACACTGTGGAAGGCTGAGTGAAAGCCAACAACAAACGCTGCTACATGTGTGTGGTCAAAGCGGCGCGCAACCAAGCTCTAAGTAAACGCGGCCGCTCACAAAGGAACATTAAGTCCCATGGAAAGTGAAATGATTCAACTAATGGCCGTAGAACAGCCAGGTTATCTGATCTTCTCATTGGCTACGCATGCGTAAGATTATAACTAGGGACGGGAAATTTTGGAGAAAACATTTTTACCCCACTTTGTTTCAGTGTTTTACGTGCACACCTGCAGTTCAACTTCATGGCTATTAACAGCGTGTTTTTGTGCAGAGTTGTTATTCATTTGACTGTGCCAATCAGTACACGGATAACAGCCACACGTCACGTCTGTGATTTGCGGGTTTAACCTCCACACGCTGGGTGTTACGGCATCCAATCACTGACCGCAAAACAGAGCTGCAGGTGCGCACGTAAGGCACTGAAACAAAGTGCTGCAAAAATATTTTCGCGAAATTTCCCATCTCTAATTATAATACTCGGCTTACTGAGTTGATGTTTATTTTTACTTGCTAGTGCATGTAATTTTTATAATATAGTCTGTTTATTTTCTCAGACACGTTACTACACTTCGAAATCAATAATTTTGATACTTTCTATCGTAGACACAAGAACTACTCTTAAGACACGTGGAGAAACATGACGTAACCACGAGAGACCTTACGTAACCCCCTTCCTTCCAACTCAACCCCCCCCCCCTTTTTTTAGAAAATTTATCTTTTACTGCGAACCTAAGAATTATAATTTTTAACTTTAAGACAATTTTTAAATATGATTTAAAAACATTTCTTCCCAACTTACACGATTATTAGAGATGATGGTTTATCGCGGCAAAAGTTGACTGTTTGATGGATTTCAATACACGCCCAGCTTACCAGAAGATTACTGGCTTTAGCTTGTACGTGGAGCTGTTGCCCTATTTCACTGAGCCAATAAGAATCCCGATATTGTAACATTGGATGCCTGGTATTGGTCTGCAGACAGCTACGTTGTGTCAGTGTTTTCAAGGCTATCTTAGCACAAAACATTTTCGCGATATACCATCATCTCTAACGATTATTAATTAGGTGAATTAATTTGTTTCATCTAAAATATTTTAATATTCATTTGCTTAAAACTTTATACAATTCATTAATCTGAGTTATAATGATTTATATAGTAATCAAGAAAAAACCATAGGTAAAAATTTTGTTTAGAATAACTGTACGGATTTATAAATATCGAACAAGTATTTGAATCTGAGTAAAATGTAGATGTGAAAGAAGAACCTGTATAACGTGCTTGCCATGCAGTTATAATTTTAGGTACGTCACGAGAAATTAGTAGGTCTAGATGTTAGTGGTAGTGAAATCTTATACAACCGTTTGTAAAGTGATTCAATTATGTCTGATAAACGTACAAAAGTTTATGTGTCTTAAATTGTTTTCTTGCAGTAAAATTATGAGCAGAAATAAATTAAATTATTTTAGATTAGTATTGTTTTAGTCCAAAATTAGACTATTATCACAATCACCACAAACAAACCAGTTATGATGGCGGCGAGGCCCTAAGTTTTGCCAGGAAGTGAGTATGTTTTTCCGTTGCATTTCCCAATATTTGTAACCACATTTCGACAGCATATAACGAGCTCTCTCTCTCTCTCTCTCTCTCTCTCTCTCTCTCTCTATATATATATATATATATATATATTAATTTATTTATATATATAGACACATACCCACTCTTTCTCTCTTTCCCTTTCTTTCTAGGAGAGAATTTAAAGCTGGTCTGAGTATTTTCATTCCGCTAGTACAAAAAAAATGTTCTTGAGAAAAATAATTAATGTCAGTGCTATTCACCAAGCAACTAATACCAACAAATAATGTTCTAATGGGTTTTTAATTTAACCCTGCAAATTCAAAAAGTTGTACAACGTACGTATTTATGTCGGATTATACACGTGTATACATATAAGGTGTGATTGTAGCAAGTTCAACCAATCCAGTCATTACAGTCGATGAGGTCGAAACTTGAAACCTTATCTTCAGAACGCTAGTGGCCTTTTCAAGTCTAGGTTTATGGTAAAGAAGATACACTTACCAAATAGAATAAACTAAAATGCTTGAATCAGAAAAGTCCAATTAACCGATGCTGAATGATGTGTATAAAAATGATGCATACAAGCACGTGGCAAAGTTTGGAATGTTTCTTAGAAGTATAAAACGGGAATTATGGTAGACAATTTGAGTTGTTTGGATGTCCTAATTGTGTTTCATGTGCAAGTAAAATGGTATTTAAAAATTGAATAGCGGCATTTTTAATTTGGTATAACATAATTTTTAAAGATTTTGTAAAGAATCGCACGTAAACAAGTGCAAAAAAAAATACTTACGTAGAAAGTAATGAGTTAATATGTGAACTAAACTTCCTTCTTAATGTTTATTAACGTTTAAAATTGAGAAAAGAAATGTTGTTAGGCCTACCTGTTATTATAATACCAACATTTTAACAAAAAGGTAAGTAACTACAATGTACTTAATCAGTCAACACTAAAAACTGCCGAATAACGTAATTAATAACTAGGCTTAATGTGAGAAGTGTATCAATTGAAAATATGCGAATTAACTTGATTGCATTGTAGTTTATCCTTTGACATTACAACCAAAAAATATTTCAGTATATATATATATATACACACACACACACACACTACACGCACAACTACACATATGTTCCTCGGTGTATGACTTACACGTTAAAGTTGATACAATATGTTGATTTGGAAAACATAACAATAAAATAATTTGAACGTGAACTGTCATACCGTTACACTTATGGAACCCCAAACAATTATTTTGCTACACTAACTTGAGCAAATGATGCAATTTAATCAAAATGTACTTTAGAAAATATGATATAAAAACTAAGTATGGTATTCATAGTAAGATTTCGTGAATAACGCGTGGCGCATTCAGTGCGCACATTTGCTGGCGTGAAATCCGGATTCTTGAACGCAATTAGTGGATCGTTCGCGTCTTTAATGCGGTTACGTGGGCTCGCAAAGTTACGAGAGGCATGGGCCTATCCTATCCTCTTCGCAAACTGTTCTTAACTTGTCAACATGGCGCGTCATGCATTTGATCACTTCAACAATAACGACGATAGTGCACGAGCGGCATTTTAAGGTGGGATTGATGTAATCGGCGAACGATTTAATCAACGAGCATAGTTTTTTAACGGTGCAAATTAGACAAAGCGAAAAATATAAAAGGCCTATGCTTTGGAACAAAAATGCAATGTGTTATCAGGGTGCAGAAAATACATTGCGGCTAAAACTGTTATTAGAGTATCGAATGCGTTATCGTTTTTCGTTATAAACAAACACAATCCGTTATTTAAAAACAAATATGTGTGTGTGAGCGTATTGCATATATATATATATATATATATATATATATATATATATATATATATATATATATATATATATATATATATATATATATATATATATA
>PNEQ01060218.1:0-14177 GCA_003012365.1 Medauroidea extradentata | reverse complement strand
AAACATATTTTTTAGTCCGGGGAAATCTTCGAACATCCATTCACGTGTGTTATATTTTCTCGGAAACAATCAATGTAGGCCTGTACTTCGAACACGTTGTTTACAAGGGACGTGTGTGTGTGTGTGTGTGTGTGTGTATGTAATATATATATATATATATATATATATATATATATATATATATATATATATATATATAGGCGAGTTTTAAGTTTCTTGGATGTAGGTCCGTGATAAAAACTGATTCGTTTAAAATATAACAATTCTAATGAGTTCTTTGCATACCTAAGGGTAGCCGTGTCTTATAATTAGACACCGTTGGCACATAACTTAATAAAATAATGCAGGACTTAACAGTGTTGCCACTTTGAATTTTATATAACCGAAACACGAGAATCGCGATAGTGGCTTGGAATCATGCGGTCTATAAGGCTGACGCTTGCTCGCCGATAATTTGCCTCATCGCCTCTAAGTGTAGTGCGCTCAACTATGGCGTATATCTCCCCGTCGATAACTACTCTTACACCTCACTGTGCGTGTCTGTTGTGCGTAAATTTAAAAGTTTACTTTTTAAGTATAAAATAAAGCTATCTGCCTATCATAAGACACTTACAAAGATCAAAAGCGAGAATCTGGCATAATCTTCTACGTTTGTAGAATTTGGTCCTGGCAAAAACATTTCTCGATTTTGTTGATTGTATATAAGGTTTCACAGAACCAACTTTGAAGTTTATTCAGTATATACTATTATTAATTTAGGCTAAGAATTTTTACTAGCTAAGGGGACTTCTTGTACTTAATTACTGCCTTAACAAATCTATACAGCATTTCGTCTAGTGGTTTAAATATTTTATATGAATGTTTTACTTTGAATAATAAAATATTTTTATACGTTTACCATACATAATTTTTCTGCAAGAACGCATTGGTCAATGTTTGGTCTCGTCAAGAAATGTTTACAACACTTTAATCGTGCTTCTTCTTGGGGATTCGAGTTAAATTAGAGGCTATATTTCTTTAGTTCACAACAAATGATACGTACCGTGCTGAAAATCAAATTATTTTTACAGTAAGAGACTATGGTGAAGTGTTTCTTTAACCCCCAACTCTCATCGTTCTGCTTGCTAACATTTGATTTTAAGAACATGGCTGGTATTTTTTCGCATTGACCTTTACAAACTTTTCATGTTCTAAAATATACGACAGTACGAAATAATATTGTTGCCTTTATCAGAGATCTTCAGATTAACGATTACCGTACGACCCCTTATACTACGTTCTCCGAGTCCTTCAACGTATTTTGTTTATAGTAAAATATTTTACTAATTAAAAATAAAATAATGTTTCAAATTGACTATGACATGTATTAAAGGACATATCAAACATTTGCCTGAAGTAATCTCGCAAAACCTTGGGAAACTATAATCAGGACAGTGGTAATGTAATCCGGATCTTCCAGAAAAGCGAGGAGACTGTAGTTACCACTGCCCCACCTCGTCCGACACAAAAAGTGTTGGATGTATATTTGTTAGTGATCACTTTTACCAGGGGCGGATTCAGCAGGGGCCCGCCACCCAACCCCCCACTTTTTTTTACCTTTCATGCATAATTTATCAGTAAAATATTACACATTTTAAAGTGGTATATACAATTTTTTGTTTAGGAAATGGCACAATTTTGCACCATAAAAACTTAATTATTTCCAGAGAGCCCTCCCCCCCCCTATAAACTGGAGCTGGATCCACCCCTGACTTTTACGATTTTTAATACCTATTCTGTATCACTAAATCAACACCAAATTACTATGTGAAGCAGACCGCACAATTATTTTGCGGCGTTCTCTAACGTTTAACCAAGCTTCTATGTTAAGTATGTTAGTGTGTATATAAGTATTCATGTGTTCTATTTAATTACATTAGAATGAGAGGAATTTTTAATTGTTCTGTTGTCGTATTCCTAGTGTAAAAATAAGACGTTTACATGTCTCGAAAATTGGCAAGACTTACGAAAGAAGAGATTTTAAAAATTTTTAAAGAGACTTGAACTCATAATTAAAAAAAAAAAAAATGTTACTATGAAATGAGCGCCAAAAAACTTTTGAACTTTTAAAACTTGTCAGTTGTGCTCAGGGCATTTGAGAGGATTGTAGCATTAAACAAGTATCGAAAAACAGTGAAGCGAGACCTTGAAATGTATGAAAATGAATGTTCTGTTCAGATTAGCAAAGAAACTGCGAAAACCAAACTTCTTTCGAGTTTACGAACCGGTGAAGAGGAAAGTGAAGTAAACTCAGATAATAGAACGTACCCTCATATTCGCAAATGAAAACTTTCTGTAAGTATTGCAGTCAAATTTTATTTGTGAAATGTTCTGAGATGTTAATTTTGCCCGACCGTTCCCTGCAAGAGTTGGTAAATTTAATCTCGAATTAATTCAGGTCCATCGGCTCCTACTGGTAACGCAATTACGAGTTGCGTAGGAGATTAAGCTCAGGATTTCTCCAACTGGAGCAACTAGAAAGTGAGACCATGCTGTAACTCGAAATTGGGATAGTTTTCTGTATTCGTTCACACAGCGCTACGCGCAGAGGCTGTTTGGTTTGGAATACGCGCAAATCCGATTATGAGATTTTTCGCGTGTGCTGGGCGCGTGGTTCATTCATTTAATCGGGTTTCGTCAGGATATTATTCCTACACACTTGGCCTCTTGTGTCCTAGCGACTTATTCTTGCACATGAAAAAAGTGAATGCCTTACTCGATCAATTTGTCTGTCATATACAGCCGCATACATGTACAGCCACCGAGTTTGCCTTTATTTTCCTTTTTTCACCATAAGGTTGGTCGCAAAATGCGATTCCGGCTTAATTTGTATCAACTATCCACATTTATTTTTAATAAACCATAAACGTCCATTATTTCACTAGCATCCAGATCGCATAAGTTAGGCAACTTAATTTTAATTTTTAATGACAAACTCAAGTTTCTATGCAGACGTTTTTACAGAATAAAATACGAATTAATTTTATTCATGATCAATGTTTAACACTGGTATCATTAATGTACTTGAAGTTAGTAATGACCGAGTTCACTAAATATGCTCAAATTCGCCATGAATCGTTAATTCATTGAGTTAACTTGATTCAATTTTTGGACGTAGGCAAACTTCGCTTGGATCCCTTTAACGACACAAATTACTCTGCTGTACCTGACTAGCCGAGTGGCATTAGTGAACGAATTCCGTTGTTTAATTTCTTTGTACACTTTTTTTTTATAAATCATTTGCTGTTTTGGGACGGTACTTAATAAGAATATGAGTAAACGGACAAACACCATTGCTTATGACTCGTTGATAAAACCTGTACAACGATGATCAAGCAACCACCGACAACTCGAAGATATTTTATCAACAAATTCTGAATCGGAAATAAAATTTGACTGAATATACGCTCAACTGTCCTGGTTTTTTAAGCTTGAATGATAATCTTTTTACAGGTTTTTATCAACAAATCATAAGTAATATGTCTGTAAAGCTGTACATTCTTGTTATAAATATTAAGTCCCATATAGGCGGTTCGTAACAAAGTCAGCACTCATAAAAGCCCTACATATGTTTATTTTCAATTAATTCGGATATTTCCGCGCGTTAACTTGTAATGACGGGAAATGTAACCTCTCTGGACAAATCACTTGAAGTTTGCTCGCTTGTAGTCGGCAGTAACTTTTGCAGTTTGGTTTCAAAAGTTTATTAATTCTATAAAATACTGATATGTCGATTTCAATTGATTTTATTTCAGTATGTTTGTATTTAAATGGAAAAATACACAGAATTACATTCAGCAATTTGCTGCCAACCGTACAAGGAGAAAGGTAACTATTGTTAACGTTGAATTATACGCAGTAACGGCTAGTGATATTTGTTAAAGGTTAAATCTTTAGTGCTCACTTTATCTCAAACAACCTGTAGCAACAAACGTTCAAAGACCTGAACGGGAACTGAAACAGCGAATTAAAAAACATCCAGTCCAGAAACAAAAATTATTCAGAAGACGAAAAAACCAAATGATATTAGAACTACAGTGATCAGCCGGCCTCAAATGCAGCCAAAGAGAAAGTGTAGTGTTCGGGGGTGTAACTCTGATTGGGAAAATGGTTCTACAAACTCGTAGTTAGGCGTTTCTCCACGCGCAACACTGGATCACTAGTGACTTATTTTTAATTTGTCTTGTTAAAGTTTACCAAAACAAATTACGATGGTAATCCTTAGTCGTTTTCACTTTGAGGATTTGGATTGTGAAAGCTTGGAATTGGGACTCTGTAAATGTCGACTCCATACTTATGGAAAAAGAACTGTGTTCAAAAGGAGGTCATTTCCTGCCATCACAGCAAAGGTTTTTTCGCTTCCCACAAGGCAAAACACCAGCTGAACAATCTAGGTTAGTGGCTGGTGGATCCGAATTGAAATGTACTTCGTTGTGCAAAATGTACCATCGTATTTATTCAAGATAATGTTATTTGTAAATGCATAATCGATGCAATGTCTTAATAATCATAATATGCATTACTTTGTTTCGTATCTGTGAATTTAATTTGTCAGTCCAAAGGTATCTTGGTGTTTATGTGACAAAGTGTATCACTGTAGTGCACGGTCGTAGAAGTACAGGTCTGGACACTCGCCTATCTAACAATGTATTTTGCTTGACCCCCTTGTTGTTTGGCTGTAGTTCATCATGTTACCGAGAATGTCGTGCGTTTTGGCGCTGTAATTCGGGCGGTCGGACTCAAATTCCGTCCTCTTTTTTCTATTGTTGAATTTATAAAGTAAATAAAGATTGCTGGAGCCTTTTCTTAAATTTGTGAGCGAAGAAATTATTTCATAAATGGATAAAAAAAATACGTTTTGATAAATTGTTTATCATAGTGGAAAGGAAGTGGGCGGAGTTTAGTCCGACCGCCCTAACATCAGCGCCAATAAAAGACAATATTCTCGGTAACTTAGTGAACTACAGCCAACAACAAGGGGGTCAAGTTTCCAGGCGAGTGTCCAGACTTGTTCTTCTACGGCCGTGCTGTAGTGGAAGACACATCTTATGTTAATTTTTTTAAATAAAAAATTATTAATGAACTTAAAACGTGTCAACATTACTGCATAAAGTAAGTCTTTCCTAAAAATCGGTATAAATTATTCCGGCATAATGAGTTAAATTTTAGTCGGTCGCCAAGAATGAATAAGCAGAGACATTAACTTAATAAGTAACAAATATCAGTCGCCACCTTTTACTTTAAATGTGAACCAAAGTCACAAAGTCAAAGAGAATGTAAACCTAAAGGTACGTTCGGAATTCGCATTAATGTGTATGAAAAGTGTTAGTATGCGCATTTCTACGGTAATATTTCTCTTTATTGCCGTTCGCTGCACAGGCGCGCTAGTGTATAAAAATGGCGAATGTTGTAACCATCTCATAGCATTGAGTTCCAGCTCTTTCCTTTAGGTTTACATGCTCTTTCGTGTAGTGTTGATCACATTATTAAATGAAACGAGGTTCATCCTACAACTTGTAGTAATAATATAATTTTAGTACTAGTGTGAACTTGGGAAGTTTTTGAAATCACCGTCTAAACGATTAAACTTCATGGTTGAACAAAATTGTAACCCATTGTTTCGGACATGAAAAATTCATCGTCTGTGGAGTTTCGTGTGAACTTGCTGCGTTCTAAACGGCGCTGAGCAGACACCACAAGCAGTTGCGGCTGCACGAAGCCCACGTGACGACGCCATCCTGCTGTTTGATGAGGAAACTTGGACGCTGTGCGGTAGTGAGCAGTTTCGCTGGAGATGGCCGGCGCATAACAGATTACCCGTGGAGAGAGACGCCGGCTGTTCTTTATTCCGTGGTTTAATTTCCCTCGGGAAGGTCGAGGGAAAACGAGATGAACCGCGGTGTTGGGGGGCGTGCAGGGTAATTATTATCGCATAGCCTTGGCTGTCCTGCGTCACCCACGCCTCACCAGAGTTGCACCCTTGTCCTGTATTAAGTGGTATACACTCCCCCGTGTCGTTAGCCAAAAATATTCATTAAAGGCGCCACCTACCTGCGCTTAGAGACTCAGAAGTGACAGAGCTATAAGGGCGACCTTGAAGCGCTCATAGAATGCCGTATAGCCACAAGCCAAGCGCTGAACTATCGTGCTATATTCCGCCGATCCATTTTTACTGTGAGACTCTGCGCGGTGGGCATATAATTAATTTTATTGGTGAAAGTCTGTAGGAAAGTTCAGTGCACGTCTCTACCCGAGTTTCACATTCATCATTCCAAGTATGGCAGTCTGAAAAAGCCTTTTTTTTTAGCTGTGTTGGAAGGCTTCGAAATAGCTTTTTAAAATGAAAATGATGTTTAAAGGGCGCGGTTCACCTCAGTTTTCAACGTCTTTTTTTACTGTTACATTTGTACCAAATATTTTGTTCTTACTTTAGACATCAATTGTGCTTAAATCTTCCTCTTAGGAAATTTGTGTATCTCTCATTGTTTTTGCGTAATGAGTCGTAAACGTCAAAATTTGCACTTTACGGTTTTATGTACGCCACTCAAACCAACTGACATACGAAACCGAAAAAATTCACAGTGTGTAACAATTTTTTAGGCTATGATTTGACATACATAAAAACAAAAAATTAAAATAATGTTGTATTTAATAAATAATGCTGAATTTTAAACTGAAAATTTAAAAATTTTAACTTTTTTTTTAATTGCAAAAATATATATGTTTTGTTTTTATATATGTTAAATCACAGCCTACAACATTGTTATACACTGTGAACATTTTCGGTTTGGTATGTCAGTTGGTTTTAGTGGCGTACATAAAACCGTTATGTGCAAATTTTGACGTTTACGACTCGTTACGCAAAAACTGTGAGAGATACAAACATTTCCTAAGAGGAAGATGTAATCACAATTGATGTCTAAAATAAGAAAAAAAAGCCTGGTACAAATATAACAATAAAAGAAAGACGTTGAAAATTGAGGTGAACCGCACCCCAAAGACATTCTGTTCTTGCCCGAAGTAAGTTTTCATCTCGTGCATTGGTTCATTAGGCGCACATGGAAAAGTTTCCTAAAAAAAAACGCATTTACGAACATATTCTAACACATTTGAAGCACATTGTAGGTTGCGCCCTTATGGAAGCAAACAGGAAATGCGTGGGGGAGGGGGTACATGCCTTCCGTAACAGGATTACACTCGTCCAGATCGGTTATAATATTCAATGAAAACAATCAATGAACCCTCGCATCTCACCACAGCGGGACAGGTTCGACTAACGACAGGGTTACTCCTGGTTCTTAGCATGTGAGAAACGTTGCTGGTATTGCCGTAACCGGCGGGTTTTCTCTGGGTGTACCCGATTCTCCCATCCTTGCATTCCGTCGTTTCTCCGTACTCGTCTCATGTAACTGCCACCTTGCACGCGCTTCAAACGTGTTACAGTATGTTCGTAAATACGTTTTTGAGAAACTATTCCACAAGTGCCCATTGTACCAATGTACGAAAAGAAATCACACTTCGGACAATGCCGGAATGTCGTTAAGACACCAGTGGCGAAGCGTGAAGTGTTCTAGGGCAAGCGGTTATTAGCAGTGACTGTACAGAACTTTCAGTTGCATGTGGAACCATTTGACTGGTAGGAGCAGGTACATTCTACAGCCAGTAGCATGTAAGAGACGGGGAACTAGTTCTCGGTAATACACCTAGGTCTCAGCAACACAACTGTTACCTGCTCAACGTGTATAGTTGGGTCTCATTCTGCTTGCCTTGGAACACGTCCAAGCTTCGCCACTGAAGACGCCGTGCTCATTAATAACATTGTTTCGAAGGCTTTCAATATAGATTTAAAATAAACTTTTCAAACTACCGTGCTTCAACTTGTACTAACCGCTAGTATGCGAATCTCAGAATCGAGCACTAAACATAGCTACAGACTTTCCACCAGTAAAGGTAAATGGTCACCGCTTGAGGTCCCATAGTACATATGCATCAACGAGAATCTTGCACGCTAATTCAGCACTTGGGTCGTTGTGGCGATGCGGCATTTGATGCACGCTTCAATTTCGTCCTTATAGCCCTGTCTTTTCCGAGCTTCCAACACGCAGGCAGTCTGTATGTCACGTTCGGGAGATTCGCTGACGAGAAGCTTGCGCGAAGGTTTAGTGGCACACACTTAGTGCATGTGATAGTGTTTCAATCCCGGCTATCAGACGCAGGTTAAAGCTCCTGGTCGGTCTTAAGAGGCTGCGTCACCTCTTTGTTATTTATGATCATTTTTGTTTAATAAATGAAGGATGTGAACAATAACCGAGAATGCACAGAAAAAAACTTGTTTTGTGGGGGCCACAAAATGTTTCGTCAATATGGACCTCATCGAAATGTTTTGTAGTGGTTACAAAAATTTTTTGTTGCCAATGAAAAACTTTGTTGGCTGCAGCAAAAAAATTTTTTTGGTCACCACAAAAAAAATTGGTAAGGTTAATAATGAGAAAATATTTTGTGGTTACCAATAAGCTTTTTTCAGTGTGTCTCTTTATGGAAACATTACTTTTTACTATTGGGTGCGTATTATTGGATGAAATCGTTACTGGGAGCTATTTAGTGTTTATTATTTGCTGAGTGAGAATTTTTATTTTAAAATTTAAATTATCTTAATTATTTCTTAGTTACACTTTAACTTTTTGAGTACAATGTACGTAATGAAAGATAAAAGTAATTAGCTACGTCCCTATTGAAATATTTTCAACCAAATCTTGCCAAAATGTTAAACAGGAAGGCGTTGAGAAAATTTCATCACAATAAATGACACGCCCTCTTAAATAAATAACCTGAATTGTAATAATTAGTTATGTCAGTTTGCGAACGGCACCCGAGAACAGTACATAAACTACACTTTCTGTGGTCGAACAAGTATAAAGGATGACACACTGTCGAGAGAGGACACACGTCACAGGATCAGAGAGATTCCGCCGGCAGGTAAAGCCCGTTAGATAGTTTATGAGTGATTGCAGCGGGGAAAGTTTAATAACAGGAAATGGCTTTGTTCGCAACTTGTGCACGATCGATAAGTTAATTACGCGAAATTAATTGGAAGAACTGTAAGCCAGTAGCTGTGTTGCGGTCCCGTGCGAGCGGCGGAAATGGGCGCGGTTGATATCGCCGCAACGGAATGATAAAGTGGGATTAATTTTAATCATCTAGGCCCGAGGTACGCTCAACACCCGCGAAAGTACGACGACAATCTTTGTGACGACCTCGCCTGAATAGTTCGGGATTCAGCTGTTAGGATATTCAACGCAAACTGAAACAGTTTTTCTTGTAGGTAGAAAAGATCCCCTTGGAAATATCTGCGCATTCCTAACAAGAAACTTGCTGCAGGAAGAACAAAAGATAAAACTTGATCCAAAGGCAACATTTTTTAATCCGAAATTTTTTTTTAGGAAGGATTTTTATTTTTTATTTGTTTTATTCAAACACCATTGCAGGCCACTCACATGGCTAACATTTAAATTGTCTCTTGCTACATACAGGCATATACAAAACAGATATCTGCAAGAAATAATTTCCGCCATTACTATGGTTCTTAACTCGTTGCCACCGACGTCGCTTGCCGTTCCGCTTGCTCATTCGCCGATCCCACTCTCGTCTTCCAAATCGCGGAACTTAGCTCGGAACTCGAGATTCCCATACAAAACTGTCTGGTTCGGGGAGAATCGACTTATATATCTTAGAGGCAATTTCTGGAATGCTGTACCAGCGACCTGGTCAAGATGAAATGGATTCACCTCGAATATCCTGAAAGTAAACAGTCTCTCGTTATTGACAGTAGTACGAAATTCAAATATCGTCTGTGATGCAACCTCGCTCTTTAGTTTTGCAGTGGTTTCGAAAATATTTTTTAACGTAAATTAATACATACATAAAAAATTCATTCCTATAGTTTTAACACTAATACATCATCGTTTGTATATGAATTTTTCTGTTGCAATACATCAAACGGATTTTTAGATTTTGCTACAGAAATTTCACATATTTTGTAGCCAAAATAAGCCAAAATGGAGCAAAATAATTTTTTTTGCTAGAAAACGGTACATTATTTTAAAAAACGCTCTAACAAAATTGTCTATCGTATGACTATACACAGTCTCAAATTTTTTTTAAAGCATTTGGTTAAAAAATCTTTGAGTTATTTGCAATTGTTTGATATAAACGGAAGACCATGGCCTTAATAGCATGTTATCAGCAGGCATTGTAGCACTGCAATATTTACATGGCGAGACTATGCCACCATACTTAATTACGCATCATAAAATGGTACCGTTGCACCGCCAAAGAGCAGTTACGGTTATAGAGGCTTACCACCAGTGATACAAATTAAGTGGTCGACGGACGAGAATACAGATATCCCACGCCCAGAATGTGGTGTAGGGGTTCTGGTCAGGAAAGGGAGACATTTCGGCAGCTGCATGTGGGGTTTCCACTGTGTTTTAAGCACAACCGGCCAGGCTTGTGACAGTATTATTATGGAATGACAGCTCAGTAAAAATGTGTTTAAATAAAAAATAATAGTGTACCATGTTTTCAAAACGGACAGGAAAGTATAAAATAATATCTCCTGGCCTCATTAAGCCTGTATAGTTTTATAACCCAATACAGATTCATAACCAAATACAAGTTTATAACCCCAAACAGATTTATAAACTATAGAGATTTATAACCTATACCGATTTATAACCTATGCCGATTTATAACCTATGCCGATTTATAACCTATGCCGATTTATAACCTCATGCAGATTTACGACCTCATGCAGATTTACGACCTCATGCAGATTTACGACCTCATGCAGATTTACGACCTCATGCAGATTTACGACCTCATGCAGATTTACGACCTCATGCAGATTTACGACCTCATGCAGATTTGTGACCTCATGCAGATTTGTGACCTCATGCAGATTCCCAGCCCCATACAGATTGTCCTGAAAATTTGTGATTGTGTATTTTTAATAGCTATGAAAATACTTGTAAGATTTAACGTACGCAATAGATAATTGATTATCGAGTATTTCACCTATGTCACTAACAATTGTATTGTATCGCAGATGATATGAACTGATGTATTAGTTTTCTCAACGTCAGCTACTGTCTACCCTTCTTACTGTATTGCTTAGGTTTAAATCTTGTAAGTATTTTCATAGCTATTAAAATTGACAATCACAAATTTTCAGGACCATCTGTATGTGCTTTGGAGACTGTAGCCTATGAGGTTATAAATTTGTATGGAGCTGGGAGAAATTGTTATACTTTTGGTCACTATTAAAAACGTGGTATGTTAACCTATTTTATTTAAATCATTATTTTCACCCTTTTAGTTTTGTGTGTATGCGTGTGTGCGACGTTATGCGATCAATTTTAAACAAGAAAAATTTGGACCAAACAGACAGGCAGACAAGAAAGCGAGATAATATAAACGTGGTAAAAATAATATTTTTTCATGAGCAGGATGCAAACATATGTCTCTATCTCTAAAACAGGACTAGTCAAAGTAACTGTCATCAAAGTAACTGTCAAAGTACTGTAAATTGCCATGGCGAAAACAAGGCATTAATCTTTGTTCTGCCAATCAATTAAGAGACTATAGTATATACTGTATATAATGATACTAAATATTTTAGTGTTTAGTTTTGCAATACTTTCCAGTAACCCAATGGCAGTCAATGAGTTTGATTAAAATACGTAACATACTTTCATCGAAAAAAACATAATTATGTACTTACGTATTGTGTGTATTTATAACTGCGTACGTAAACTTGTGTGGAATCATGTATTTTTCTGTGCGATTGCCAGTCTTTTTTTTTTTTATCAAGTAGACTACATTTGTGTGCCTAAAATCTAGTCTGTAGTGCGTGAGTTACACAGTTTGCTGTTGCAGCTAATTTTGATGTTTCGTGGCCTTGAAACGCGGAGCTGTAAAGCCACTTTATCACTTACTCATTACTTGCTACTTCGAATCTACACACAATGGCACTCAACAGGCGTGCGAAAGAAAAATTAGGCTTATATTACATTTCTGTTTGTGTAATATATATATATATATATATATATATATATATATATATATATATATATATATATATATATATATATGTGTGTGTGTGTGTGTGTGTGTGTGTGTGTGTGTGTGTGTGTGTGTGTATATATACACAATCTGTATGTTGGTGTGTTCATGTGTGTGTGTGTGTATGCGTGTGTATGTGTCCCTAAGAACTTTTGAACCAGTCAACCGAATTTCATCAAACTTTATACACATATAGTACTTAGCAATATGACTTGACTTTTATATATTTTGTTTACGTCTTTTCAAAATGAAGCCCATTTAGGCTAAACATTTTTAGATCAAGCTAGATATCTAAGGAAACATATATTAGCGTTTTATCAAACTTGGTACACAGATACTACATACATAGCTGACTTGACTTTGTGTATTTTGTTCATACTGTGTTCATATTTTTAAAACGGAGGCCATATTTATATAAATTGTAGCACAGTATTACATAATAGCAGCCATTTTTATATTTTTTGAATACTACGTCATGTGTTAAGAAATTTTTTTAAGGGATTTCATCAAACTTGGAACACACATACTACATTACATACATAACTGACATGACTTTTCTGTATTTCGTTAATCACGTGTTCATATTTTTATAATGGCGATCAGTCATACTTTTTGCGTAATATGACATATTTGTGTAAATATTTTTCCGAAGCTCATTAATTTCGACACGCATATTCTAGTTAGTTAGTTGACTGGACTTTTGTGTATTTCGTTGGTCTTTTTGTAATATTTTGAAATATGAGGCAATTTTTTATCTTTACATCTCAGAAAATGTTTTCTTCATTTTTATCAAATTCGCTAGGGGCATATTACTTAGTGAGCTAACGTATTTTTGTATATTTAGTTTATAATATCTCTTAATATTAGCATTCAATATTCCTATATGTACGTAAACATTTTTAACCTTCAAGGTTATTTGCACCCACGTTGAGGAAATTAGGCTAATCAGTTATGTTGGTAACTTCTAGTTTCCTACATAACCGCAGCAAAGACTAGGCGAGATGTTTCAAATAATATTCAAAAATGTGTAGCCATTCACAATCATACGATAAGGTTGTATATTGATTAAAATAATTATATTGATTCCAGTTTGACGTTGTTTTTGCTTAAAGTTGCAGTAAGACAAGGCGAGATGTTTAAATAATTTTCAAAATTTGTAGCCATTCACAATTATACGATAATGTTGTAGCCTATATTGTTAAAAAGTATGATTCTGATTTCAGTTTGACTTTTATTAACTGATAAGCTCTTAAGAACGCATATAAGAAAAAAGCGATGATAAAAATTTTATGCAGGTATATTTGTGTTATATTATATATGTATATATATATATATATATATATATATATATATATATATATATATATATATATATATATATATATATATATATATATATATATATATATATATATATATATATATATATATATATATATATATATATATACATACATACATACATACATTAATATTCATGTATTTTCATCATAAAAATTAAACTTTTAACTCAATTGAAGGTCAAGATTTTTTTTAAGTAAATGTTTATGATATATATCTATATATATATAATTATTAATGAATTTCAGTTCATTTGCTATGTCACGAATTAAAGTTTTTACTTCCGAAATATAGTAGGGAAAAATTATATTTTTATTATATTTTTATGTAATGGTGCGTTTAATTTAATTAACAACGGTACCATACTTTCTTTCATTGCGTCTGTGTAACTCCCGGAAAACTTAAATGAAATGAGCAGTTTGATTTGCCCGGCAAAATCGTGAACCGCCATGTTTACATCCCTATGACGTCATGATATTGTACAGTGTGTTTCGATTCAACACAGAACTGGCAAGTGGGCTGCCTACCCACCCGCAACCGGCTTGAATTCTGCTCGCGGCGCGCTAGCGACGGAGCTACGTTCGATTTCACTGGTTGCCGCCTTCTTACGCAGCATTCTAAACGGTTTAACTCTTTCAACATATATTTACATAGACTTTGGAATATGTTTCAACGAT
>PNEQ01060217.1:0-14155 GCA_003012365.1 Medauroidea extradentata | reverse complement strand
CGGAAATTCAAAAGTTGAAGTTATCTAATTATAGGACGAGTCTTTTTTAATATATAAGGGCCAAAGAGGGTATCTATTAATTTATATACGTTTATTTAACGTCTGTTTATAGTTACAGAAGCATTCGTCGTGCAGTTTGCAAAGACTAAATAATGTTTAGAGGTTGAATCGTACCTTGTTTATCCATTTAAAAATAATGGATACAGCTTCCCAAACCTTAAATACACACAATGTATAAGCTGCGTCGTGAAAAAACGAAGAAATCAGTATCAGTCGTAAGTCGTGCTAGATGTATCAATATGCTAAAAATATACCAACTTTATTATTAAAGAAAATTACAATTTATACAGCGAACAAAATAAACATGACAGTTTATCGCAAGAATGCAATCACAGATATACCAGAGATGTGGTTGCTAGGCAACGTACATTGCAGTAATGTTTACTGATTTAGTGTTCCGATATTATCTATTTACTGACAGTGAAAATATTTTGCTGATTACTGACGCTGTTCCCTTATTGTTCACGGACACTGGCGAACTGTCAGTGATATCAGTGAAATCAGTGAAAAACGGAAGGCGACCAGTAGGTATACACTAAAAATCACAAAAGATCACAAACCAGCTTTAAAATATTGTTTTATTTCCTTTTTAAATTTTTGAACAGTCGTTAATTTTTTATACTTACTGGGAATATTGTTATAACATTTAATCATAGAATTATTGATGCCACACACACCGTATTTCGTGGAACATAAATGTGAAAAGTGTAATTTATTTGCATTTTTTGTACTATGATTATTGTTACATGTCGGCTACATCACGATCGATACACATTACACAACTGGCCTGGCCACATCCCAGGAAGACAACATAGAACCTGTATATGTGGACACACACACTTTGTGCCTCTGCACATCCCCAGCAGTACCAACCTTGCCACTGCAACACAACTCTGGAATAATACACAACACCTACACAACACTCTGGATTAATACACACCTTCTTCCCCTTAATTTGTTACATAATCCTGCAACTTCTTGGGCAGTCTCCGTTGTCGTGTAGAGCACCCATGAACTACTACTGTTGTCATAGGTTCTCCTGGGAACCCCCTTAAAGGTGAGGAGTCTCTGGGTGCTGGTGACTCGGGCTGGAAAACTGGCTGCCCGTAGTCTGCAGTTGATTCTTCAGGCTGCGCCACTGTCCCAGACGAGGAACCACTCTGACCGGGCAGGTTGCTACACACACAGCCAACTACTTTTCAGCTGACTGCAGCTCAGCAAGCTGCACCCCAGTCATCCCTCTCGCATGTGGAAACTGTATGGCCATTCCACCATGTCGTGGACCCTGGACTACAGGTACCTTTGGGGCCCCCAGTGGTCCCGCTAACTGCTTGTCTTCATGGTGTGTCCGCTCCATACGCCACCGCAGCTGATCCATGTGCCATCGGTGTTCTCGTCCGTACTCGTCCTTCACCTTGAATAACAACTGCCCTTCTACGGCTATGATTGATCCCGACAACCATTTGTGTCCCACTGCATAATTTTGGAGCCATACTTTATCACCTGGCTGATAATTAATACCGTCAGGGACTGCCGGCAGTTGTGCATGTCTACTGGCTCTGGCTTCGCACGATGGTGGATGAAGTTTCGTTAGGGCTGTTCGTAGCTGTCTATTCATTAACAGCTCGGCAGGTGTCTTCAACCTTTCTGCACTGGGTGTTGTGCGCAGTGCAAATAACATGCGTGCTAGTCATGTTCTCCAGTCCTCCAGGGTGATCTTGCGAAGTTTTTGCTTCACTTTTGCACCGTTCGTTCAGCCAATCCATTACTTGATGGATGATAAGGTGGGGAAAACATCATTTTTATCCCATTCTTCTTCAGGAATTTATCCAGCTCTTCCGAGCGGAACACTCTTCCATTGTCAGCTACTACATCTGGCAACCCATGGCAGCTGAACATGTCGCGAAGCTCGTGTATCACTTCTTTTGCTGACAAGGTGGAGACACGTCGCACCTCAGGCCATTTGGAAAAAGCATCAACAATAATCTAGAAACTTGCTCCCTGAAAAGGCCCTGCAAAGTCCGTATGAATTTGACCCCAAGGTCTAGCTGTTGTAGGCCATGACAGTTGTTCTTTGGGTGGATTGTTGTGACATCTTTGGCACTTGTCACACAGTTTCACTGCTTCTTCGATCTCTGCATCAAGTTTAGGCCACCAAAAGTAACTCCGAGCGATGGCCTTCATCCGAACTACACCATCATGGTTAGCATGGAGTATCGCCATCATTTCTGCTCGTAACTTAGTAGGTACCACTACCCTATTACCCCACAAGAGGCAATATTTATGCATTGATAACTCTTCCCGTCTCACATAATAGGGTTGCAATTCCTGAGCATTCTTTCCTGACCACCCATGTTTTACCACTCTCACCGCCCTAGATAATACTGGATCCACTTCTGTTTCCGCGGCAATCCTCCCAGGTTCCATCAGTAGGCCGGGTGACTCCTCCAACATCAATAATTATGATTGCTGTTCTAGGAGTAGCACATCTGGGGGGTTAGGAACATCTCGCTCTGTGCCTTGGACTGGTTGTCTGCTCAGTGCATCAGCATGGCCTATCTGTGACCCAGCCCTATGTTCGAGCTCGTAGTCGTACATGGACAGCATCAAGCTCCATCTCAACAATCTTGGTGAGATTGCCTCCGGGATAGACTTCCGTGGGTGCAGCAGTTGTAGTAAGGGCTTATGGTCTGTCACAATTTTGAACGACCTGCCCATTAAATATTGTTTGAACTCATTTATTCCAAAAACAATAGCTAAGGATTCCTTATCCAACTGTGCATAATTCCGTTCGCTTTTCTGGAGTGTTCTAGAGGCAAAGGCTATTGGTGCTTCCAAGCCATCATCCTGCTGATGAGCCAGTACTGCACCCTCCCCAAAATCAGATGTGTCACAGGTTAATACCACTGGTTTGTGTATATCATAATGCACCAATACTTGTTCTGACTGCAGTAGTTGCTTTGCCTCCTCAAAAGCTCTTGCATGGGCCTCTGTCCACTGCCAACTCGCATCTACATCTAGCAACCGATGTAATGGCTCCAATACCTTAGCTCTGTCCCTCAGAAAACGGTCACAAAAATTTAGCAGGCCTAAAAATGCCTGAAGTTCTTTCTTTGACTTAGGTGTAGAGGCACCATGTATTGCCTCAACTTTGCTAGTCAGTGGGTGGATACCCTTCCCATTCACTCTATGGCCTAAGAAGGTAACAGTGTCAACTGCAAATAGGCATTTTGACTTCTTCAGGACCAACCCTGCACTTTCTAATCTTCTAAGCACTTCCTGAACTCGTAGCATAAGTTCTTGCTCGTTCTCACCGCTTATCAAAATGTCATCTAGCAAGACAACTGTCCCTGGGTCTCCTGCCAACAGCATTTCCATTAGCTGCCGGAAAATGGCAGGACCACTGCTCACTCCAAATGGTAACCGCCATACCCTGAACAGGCCCTTCATAGTGTTGACAGTCAGCAGTTCCGCAGTGGCATCGTCAACTGTCACTTGCAGGTAGGCCTCCTCTAAGTAAAGTTTTGTGAATACTTTCCCCCTTTGCAACACCGCAAAAGCTTTGCTAACTGTCGGCAAAGGGTACACCTCTGTCATTGCTACACTATTTACAGTGCTTTTGTAGTCTCCACAGAGTCTCACAGACCCATCACGTTTAAACATAGGAACCAAAGGTGTTGCCCATTTGGAAAAGGTCACAGGTTCGTATACACCTCGTTTCACCAGTCTATCTATCTCTGAGCTAACCCTTTCCCTAACTGCAAACGCAACTGGCCGACATTTTCTAAAGATGGATTCACTTCCTGGCTTAATCTGTAATGATATTGGTGGTCTCACATAAGTTCCAATCACCTCTGATCGAAACACCAAAGAGTAACAGTTTGTCAGCCACCTGACAAATTTTTCTGATCTTCTGGCCTCTAGACTATATAAACCAACCAGTTTCAATCCCAGTGGTTCTAACCATGCACGACCCAACAGGCTGGGGCCTTTGCCCTTTACTACCAGCAGCTCAAGAGCAATGTGTCTACCTTTGAATGCCACCTCTACCTTCATGGTACCTAACACTTCTAAGGATTTATCTGAACAGGTATGTATGCACATTAGTTTCTTTATGTAGGAGTGGTTCCTCTGGCCACAAACTCTTGTACATTTGCCAGCTGATTATTGTATACCCTGCCCCTGTATCCACTTCCATTTTTAGTGGTTTCCCATTTAAGCACACATGTACATACAGCAGGCCCCTTCTGTTCTGTCCTCTAATATTATATAGGCTGTACTCACCCTCGTCCGGTTCTACAACATCCCAGTGAACATGCTGTAGGCCTGTGTCCTTTCCTGCTTTACCTGGATCACTGTTTCTGGCCAAATTGCTAGAGGCTTGGCTCTTCTTTTTCTTTGTAATGCAAGCCCGTTCGATGTGTCCCCGGTTTTCACAAAACCGGCAGACAGTATTCGCGTGACGACACGTGTCCACTGAGTGATTCTCACTACACCGCCAACATACCTGCACCTGACCGCCTTCCTTGCCGTGCCTGTTCTTGGGCTCTTCTGCCTGCCGAACTACTTTTGCTGTTTTAATTTTCATCACCTCCCCTGTCTGACCTGTCGCCTCAGCTGCCGTGCTTCGTAAATCACTCAAATTTTGTCCTGTTGCTTCAGCTGCAATTGCTATCTCTACAGCATCCCTAAACGTAAGTTTCTCCTTTACTAACAGTGCACGCTGAACTGTTTGATCCCGGACTCCACAAACCAACCGGTCGCGCAACGTGCGTTCTAAGTCCAGAAAATTATAATGAACACTTATCCTGCGCAACTCCGCCACATACACTGCAACACTCTCACCCTCGTGTTGGTCCCGTTTCAGAAATTTATAAGTCTCCACGATCTCACTCGGTTTTAGTTCAAAATGTTCAGACAACTGTTTGAAAACGTCTCCAATAGACATAGCATCTGTTGACTGCGGTGCCAATAACGATGCAACCAGATTGTATAACTGCGCCCCGCACACCGTGAAAAATACTGCACGTTTTGCCACATCGTCTTCAATCTTATTGGCCACAAAATAGAACTGTGATCTTTCCCGGTACGTTTTCCACGATTCCCGTTCCGAAATAAATTCTCCAACCGAACCAATGATCGACATTGTGCCTGGATTTTAACCTCATCGCCAATGTTACATGTCGGCCACATCACGATCGATACACATTACACAACTGGCCTGGCCACATCCCAGGAAGACAACATAGAACCTGTACATGTGGACACACACACTTTGTGCTTCTGCACATCCCCAAAAGTACCAACCTTGCCAATGCAGCACAACAACTCTGGAATAATACACAACACCTAAACAACTCTCTGGATTAATACACAACAATTATACATGAAAAGAGTCCACTGCAAAAATGACGGATGTCACTCTTTCGCCCAAAATGAGTTATAAATAGAAATACAAAGCACTATGGGTGTAGAATCGACCACCAGAATATCATAGCATAAACGCTAACTGTCAATGAGTAACAGCAGTTTTAATTTCAACGTACACTGTTTCAGTATAGCGTTTTGGAACTTTCTAATTACTCTCCTGTAAAATTCATTCCTAGTGACATCCATCATTTTTGCAGTGGACTCTTCATATGTCCATATTATAGATGATATTTAAATTACTATGGTTTAATCCATGTATTAACTTATATATAAATAAACATGTTAAGGAATTCTTTAAATTATCTAATGATTGGATTTTTTATATTCATATATAGTCTTAGTATGCGTATGAGGTGGAAACTTATACATTGCCTTTATTGACCTGTTTTGCAGTGTACGTAAACTAGATAAATTTTTCTGTTTTGAATAACCCCATATAGGTAACATATATGAAAGTTGACTATGTATTTATGATAAATTTATTAATCTTAATGCATTTGATGGCAAAATCTCTCTTAATCTAAACAAAACACCTATAACAGGAACAATTTTTTTGATAATATGATTAATGTGATAGGACCGAGACTACTGTTGGTCTAAAAAAAATGCCTAAAAATTTAACAACAGTTGTTTTCTTAATTTGTTCATTATTAATTAAGAGTTCCAAGGCATTAACAGGAAATTGAAAACCAGGTTTATGAAATATAATATAACTAGTTTTTTTTTACATTTATCGAAAGCTTATTCAATGCCAGCCATTCTTCTAATATTTTTAGATCATGTTGTATCTCTAGATATATTTGAAGTAGAGATTTAGCTGAGTAATAAATTTTTGTATCCTTAGCAAATAAAAAAGTTTTGCCGTGTAGTGGTAAGGTGGCAATATCATTAACATATAAGAGAAAAAGTATGGGCCCAAGGACTGATCCTTAAGGAACTCCACAAATTATTTTTAGTTTACTACTTGAGCATCCATCAATACATACATATTGGTAGCGGTCTGTCAAATAACTTCTAAGCCAATCCAGCAAAATGCCTCGTATTCCTAGAGATTCAAGTTTATCAATTAGTATTATATGATCAACCATATCAAATGCAATTTTTAAATCAAGGAAGAGTCCAGCAGCAATTTCACCTTCATCTAGTGTTTTTTTTTGTATTAGGTCAACAATGTCAATACCTGCAGAGTACTAGACTTAGGCCGAAATCCATACTGATAATCATACAAGATGTTATTATCATGGAGGAATGAAAATAGCCTACCTTTAATACATTTTTCCAATATCTTGGAGATTTTAGGAAGAATGGAAATGGGGTGTTAGTTACAGACTATTTGCTTGTCACCATTTTTAAAAATTGGAATTACTTTAGCAATCTTACATTTCAGTGGTACAACACCTTGTTCAATAGATAAGTTAATAAATTCACACAAGTGTTTCCTAATTGTATTTTACATTTGATAAAAAATTTGTTATGTAATAAATCTTTCGTGATGTTTACTTTATATTTCAATGTAAAAATGATTTCCACTCATTCCTGAGTTGAGACTGGTTTCATAAAGAGAGTTTTACTGATATATTTATTTAATGGATGTTTAATGTATTTCTTGTAGTTAGTAGGTATACTTCTAGCTAAACTAGGACCAATCTGGACAAAATATTGGTGGTAGAAACTTGATATTTTTCTGCAACAATATTATTTTTATTTATAGAATAAGAAATTTGTTTTTTATTGCTGTTCTTTCTTAAGAGTGTATTTATTATCTGCCAAGCGCCATTTGGATTATTCTTGGTTTGATTTAACTTGTTTCTATAATATGATTTTTTTTTTTTAGTTTTTTTCATTAATGTAATAGAATTTCTTATTAAAAGATATTCATTTTTAAGATAATTGTTGTTCGGGTATTTCTTAGTTTTGCTGTACAAAATATTTTTCCTTATGTTCAACAACATAATTTCATTAGTTATCCATCCAGGTTGTGAACCTCTTTTATTTTTTATTTTCTTGTGTTGAATGTGCAATTCATATTTTATACCTATGTTTATGTAATTATATAATTCATCGAGATAAATATTCATATCATTTGTGTCACATGGATAAAACTCACATTTGTTAAAATAAATATTGATTCCCTTATAATGTAATTTATTCAGAGTAGGACAACCTCCTTTTAGATTGCTGTCCTTTTGTATTGTGAGGTTATCAGCAATAAAATTCATGAATATTAGATTATGGTCACTTAGGTCACACAATATATTATTAACTATGAGAGTGAATTTATTAATATTAATAAGTATATGGTCAATTAAACTAGATTCATTAGGATTATTTATGTTTAGTCTTGTAGAAATATGTTTATTACACACAATTAAGCCAAAAGATTCACAAAAAAGAATATATTTTTTGTAGCTAAATTGTCTTTGTTTAAAATATTTACATTAGTATATCCAGCAAGTATAAGATTTTTATGAGCATGCGGCAAAATTACGTACTCTAAATCTTCAAGAAAGTTGGTTAGATTTTGTACATTGGGATTATCAACTCCAAATATATTAAACTTAAAGTGACCTTTCTTTGTCTCTATCATAATAATATTATGTTCACTCTCTACATGTTGAAGTATATTGCAACTCCAGCTCTGATGGCCAAAAATAGCTACACCTCCACCTATTCTGTTTTTTCGACAAGAAAAGACAGGATTATAATAATGGATATTAAAATATTTACAGTTATCTTCATTGAGCCATGTCTCTGTTAAGACAATAAAATCTACTTTATTAAGACTAAGAAGTATTTCTTCAAGATCATCCAGTTTATTTTTATACTTCTTATATTTAATGTAATTATACTAATTCTAGGAAGATGTGATTGATTCAGATATTGATCAATATTTACATAATGTTTTTCAACAATATCATAACACTGAACATCTTCATTATGATTTTCAACACTCTTGTTAATTTCATTAATATAATTATTATCAATTAAAAGTTTAGAAACATTCAAACTCCTACTATCACCATTAGTTAGAATTTCTCTACAGTATTGAGCCATGTCAACTACGAGATTTTATACTAACATTTATGCATAGCCAAATTATTCTACTTACTACCCAATTCAATTTTTGTAACCATATCCTCATTTAAGATATGGATCGTCCTAGCAGCATCATTTTTTACAAGAATTTTATAGTAATTTGTCCATACATATTTATAACCTTTTTGCTTTAAATCTCTAGCTCTTTTAAATAAGAATTTGATCGCTGGTGTAAGGTGCTCATTAATGTATATATTTCTAACAGTTACCTTAGGCAAAATCTCACTTGTTGTGATGTTACGATTATTCCTCTTGGCTTTTATCAATTCATCCTTCTTCCATCTGTTGCAAAATTTTACCAGAATAGGTTTTGGCATCTCTGGTTTTGATGACGGGATTCGGTACACAGCATCCAATTCACTTTTCTTATTCAACTTTTAAAAAAGCAGCAAGTTTTACTCACAATGTCATACACATCTTCGTCTCTTTGTTCCGTTTCCCCATGAATTTCTATGTTGTTGCGACGCGAATACTGTTGTAGATCCATCACTTCTTTTTTTATTTCAACTTGAGCTTTTGAGGTTATATTGACACTATTAGCAAGGTTAGCAATTTGTTTGTTAACATTGTCTATAGAGTTTTGTATTTGAGAGTTAAAAACTTTCATCTCTTCAAATTGTCTATTAATAAAATTTATTGATGTTTGATCTCTTCTAAATCCTTTCTACCTTGGTTCACCATATTTTTCAGCTCACTAATCCATGCTTCTAGCTTCACCATATCGTTGTTTTTCATCACAAGGCAGTCATTACGATTGCACAACCACTTCTTTTTTTTTGATCCGTTGCTAATTCTTGAAATTGTTTGGTGGTAAGTTTAGCGCAACTTTTGTGAAACCATCGAAGACAATTTGAATCACATTGGATTACTTCTTCGTCATCCTTTACAGGTTTTCCACAGGGAGCACAAAAACCGATATCAGCTGTTGACGCCATGATGGGTGAAATGTATAAAGTAAATTAAGTTTGCTGGAGCCTTTTCTAAAATTTATGAGCGAAGAAAGTATTTCATAAATTGATAAAAAATACATTTTGATAAATTGTTTATCTCAGTGGGCAGGAAGTGGGCGGAGTTTGGGTCCAACCGCCCTAACTGCAGCGTCAATAAAACACAATACTCTCGGTAACTTTGTTGAACTGCAGCCAAACAACAATGGGTTAAGTTTCTAGGCGATTGTCCAGACCTGTACTTCTACGACTGGGATATGGACCAAGGAGTATGTAAGGGTTTATAGAGATGGTTCTGCCTGGTTAAGCAGACATCCTTATGACATGTGCCCAAACATACCCCTTCCCTTAGCCAGTCTCCCTACCAGCACAGCAAATCCCCAGGATGTCCTAGGAACATCCTTTGAGGATATCAGGGTAAATGCGATCCTCGGGATGTCTTAAGGATAGATATTTCGGACATCCAAGAGCTCCAAAAAACCATATCCCTAGGACGTCCCAAGTACCTCCTCGAAAAGTACATCACATCCCAGGAAGTACCACTTGCACATACGGGAAAGCACCCGACCACGTGCGCACAAGAGGCAGCGGCGCCTAAACACCGCCCCCGCGACGTCGAGTGTATACAGGGTGTGCACGACCTTATGAAAACTACCGTTTATTGGTAGGAAAGTGCCCAGTTGATGGAAACCCCACTAATTTAGCTTTTTGTAAAAACATATTGTTTCTAGCACTCCTGCAGTTAACACCATCATGAGGTGTCTATAAATTCCAGGGGTAACCTTGTTGTGTAATTAAAATTCCTAATTAATACTTTTTCGTTATTAACCTAAAAAATTGCAGAAACACCTCTGAGTCTCGTGGGCAAGTTGGACTCGCCCGTGCAGCCAACTTTGCTGCCCAATTTTTTTATGTTATTTTTGCAAGTGCTTTTCTTTAATTTAATTTAAATTTAAGTCAGTAATGCTTTGTATGGCTAATTAATTCCTTAAATCATTTTAATGCTGTCAGTTTTCTTTTGTGGCAAGTAACTTAAAAATATAGTACATCCAGGAGTAAATGAAAATCATAAAAACTTTCCCACAATTTAAATTTGGGACACTAACAAGCAAGTTCGTATTTTTCAAGTGTTCTGAGCCTTCGCCCCTGTGTTTTGTAGTGTAATTTGTGTTTCGGTGGTTGCTTCCGGACCGGACGAGGTCACCAGCACGGGAAGGAATCTCCAGTTGATGCTAAGCGGCGGAACGAGACAGTCGGGCGCGAGTCACTCTCGGCCCTTCAAGATTTTGCATAATCACTAGTGTCCAATAGCTTCAGTTTTAAATTTCGGAACCATCAATTATATTTTCACTGGTCCGGAGGTGCCCCTCGATCCCTGCAACACAACCACCTAGGGACTTAACGTAATTTCTCGGTCACCTGCGTAGTGTTTTTTCAACAGCACAGCCCAACAGTCGGGCCTAGGACCGGGTCCGCTGAGCGCACCACCGTGATTGGATAGTGTACGGAGCATGGTGTTACACAATAAATGCGGACAATATTGAGGTACGTATTTTATTGGCTTGCCGCTTCACTGCCTTCAGGGCGCGAGACCCTTCAACACGCACTTACCCAGTGTTGCGTAGGGTGTTGTCTATTGGTACTTTGTTTGTGTTATGGGCACAGAGAAAGCCAAAAGATTCCCCTGCACAAGTATCAACAATGACTAGAGGGGAGTGTTACTTCCATGCCATGGCCGTCGGCCGCATGGCCCTGTAAAATAGTCTCTGCTTCTCGTTTTGAGTGCCCGTTCATTAATAACGGGCTGGCGCTACCGGGCTTTACTTTGCCGGTGCTATCCGGTTTAATTTAATACCTAACCACCACCCCCGCCTGCATAAAAAAATACACTTTTGTCGTTCAGGGAATCGTAGGTCAAAAATTGCCAGTTATAAATAATTCAGTACCTATGTTACGTTGCAAATGTGCATGGCGATTGTAGAAATATGCATGGTCACAGATTTAACATAGCCTAGGCGATATGTAAGTTCAATGTTCACTAAGGTAGGTTAGGTGTGATATGTGTAAACAAAGAGCAAATAATGTCAAGTAAGAAACAGTGCATTAAAAGTCTCACAAAAGACTTTAAAGTAAATGTTTCATCCTCCCATCTTACGAAGATAAAGAAAATCCTAACAAATTCACTTTTAAATCAAATGTAATGTGAAGTCAAAAGAGTCGGCAGAAGATGGGATATTAATAAATACTCTCTCCAAGCAGGTAAATTAGTGGGAATATTTATTTCACAATTTTCTATGTACACTGGAACAGATATTTTTTCGCTATTTATTTGCATAAACACTAGAATAAAATATGTTTAGCACATACATATAATAGTGGTAAAAGTAAACATTGGGCGCCTTCAGTGGGCGAAGCGCTGCGGCAGCGCTGCAAGTGATCGCTACATGCAGCGCTGCCGACCCCGCTGAATGAATTGCTGCAGCGCTGTGAATATCTTTGGGCGAGGCTTCTGTTTGTTTACCTTTTACCAGATGTTTTAATACATAACCTTACATAACATGCTCGTGACATCTTCATTCAAACTCGTGCATATATTTACATGGAAATTACTTGATTAGTAAAATTGTACACCATAATTCTGTGGCAATAATTAGTGAAGTGCAAGTGGGAAGTCACAATTGTTTGACTGACTTCACTTAAATTCGTTCTTGCATATCTTCAAAGAATAATTAATTGTTTCGTTATTTTTAAAGCAGATGTATACCTTCAGAAAGGAAGACAGTGGCAACACAATCTAAAAGTGTTTCGGCAAAGTGAAGTAGGCCTACATACGAATTTCTGCCCCAAAAGTGTTATGTCTGGTAAGTAATATGTTAATTTTTTTGTTTTAATTATTTACTTTTGTAAAATGTATCGTTTTTATTAATAGGAAAAAAATCTAAAGAGTAGTTTTCTGTAAGGTTCAACAGAAATAATTACATAAATCCAGAAATGAATGAGTTATGATAATGCTACATTCAAAGTAAAATCGTAGTGAGAATATAATTAATTAAATAAAATAATAGGCGTGTCTGAAAAATGTAACAACGATTACTTTTAGAACTTGCCATGGAAGTGGAAGCTGAATAAAATTCTAGGAATGTAGGCCTAGAGGCTTGAATTTGTATCTCTACATACAGTAAGGGTTAATCAGTTCAAGTATAGTAGTATAATGTAGTATATTCATCCATCAGATCTTTTTGTGTAGGCTTACATTTCTGCACTAAGATATTGGACAAGTCATGTCAACAAAATACGATTGGTATGAAAATGTTATATAAGAACTAAATGTAAATTCTTGACATGTTCCATAGTCCTGTGACTACAGCCACACAAGTGGGCTCAATTGAATGAGAAACAAATAAATAAAATACATAGACTGTTGCTTTTGTAAGAACCTGTCTCTTTTGGTTGACTTAAATTACTGTTTCAAAGAGAATTTTAGTAGGTGTGGGTTTATCTGATATAGCCTACACTCCAAGGTTTAGGGGTAGGACCTAGCTTAATGACAAACACAACTGGTTTGGGGGTGAATGGAAAAATGAGATTGTTTTACAATGACTGTGCTGTATGTAGAGATGAGTGGAGGGAACAAGTTGCAGGATAACATAGAGAACAAACTGAAATAAACTTGACAAAGACTGTTAGGTTTACAAAGAAGAAGGTTAGGAGTACTGACATACACAGATGGGAAGGACAGGAGATAGATGAAGCATCCAAATAATAGTACCTAGGTATATTGTTGCAAGGATACTAGAAGGCAGGTAGAGAGAGTGGTGTCTATAAGGGAGAAGGGCAAGGGTGTTGGTAGTGACTGCTAATGTTACATAAAGTATGCGGTAGCAGGGTGGAACCTGTATATGGAATTGGAAATGCAGGAGCTAGACAAAGTATAAAGATGGGCGTGAAGGATAAATGGAGAAAGCAAGGGCAGGCTGGAGAGGGGAAGGGAATGTTTGACCATCAGTGATGTTGAAAGAACTGGGATGGAACTCGTTGAAGGAAAGGAGAAGTATGGAAGAACTGGTCAGGTTGTACAGAAGAGGGAGGCTGGAGTAAGTTAGGTTGCCTATTAACTACAGTGGAGTATAAAGGAAGAGTGAATAACAGCAATAAGATTCAGATGATAAGCAAAATAACTAGGTAGACAGTCTATGCTTAGGTCAGTGAGGGAGTGGAATTAGATTTTAGAGGAATTGTTAACAGTATGTGGTGAGATGGTTTAGGAGAGGTTTGGTGGGTGTTTGAGGAAGAGAATATAGCTTGCCACCAGACAGCTTAATTTGTTTCAAAGTTGTAAGGTGCGATACAAAAAAACTTGTTTTTGGAGAATAAACTAAGTTTTGTCTATGGTCACAGTGTTTGTCAGCTAAAGTGATGTGTTCATTTGACGCGAGCGGGGGTTGGTGATTAGATAGTGAATTGCCCGGTGCGCCAGCCCGTTATTGGAGAACGGGCACTCAGTCGGTAGATTCTTCTCTCGCAGGGCCGCGTGGCCGACGGCCGTGGCGTTACTTACGTGATCACCCCACTCGACGTCTGATTGGTTGTTGCGCAGAGGAATCTTATGGCGTTCCTCACGC
>PNEQ01060209.1:0-29434 GCA_003012365.1 Medauroidea extradentata | reverse complement strand
CCCCCCCCCCCCAGGTTAATGTTAGAATTTAGGTTATTGCTTTTACTTTGGTTATAGTTTACCCTTACGTAGAACAAGAGAACCCACCCGCTGTGTTTGTTACAATATGTTACGCGTGATCTCTTGCGCCGCAGTTAAATGCGTTGGCTAAAGCTATTTATTGTCTAGGATTGCTATTGTTTAATTTTCGCAAATCGGCTTCAAGAAACCTACAGTTATAGATTAATGCATTTAGCGTTGAATTATATACCACGCCCTCTTAAAGTCCCATTAGAAAAAGTCAACGAGCAAAGCACTTGCACGCTGGTTTCCTTCCTCGCGCATAAAGGCATAAAACATTACAATAGTGGGATTCTTATTGGGTTAGTAAAATAGGGCAACAGCTCAACATAGGGCTCTTAAGGGCAACTGATAGACAATTTTATTGTATTTTCAGTTTTTGAGCCATAACATTTATTCAGATTGTATTATCAAAATTTTCTCTTCGACAAAGCCTAGGATATATTCTTGGTAAACTGCCTGATTTAAATAATACCGTAATGGAACTTTTTTTTTTAATTTGTCATGCAGAATCATTAAAAGATTATTATAGGTTAACTTTCAAGAATTATCTTGCCATTATTAGGGACCCCTGTTTTTCGCGAAAAGAATTTTGCCCCACTTTGTTTCAGTGTCTTACGTACACATCTGCAGTTCTGCTTCATGGCTAATGGCAGCGCGCCTATAGCGAAGAGTCGTATATCATTTTACTGAGCCAATAAGAATAACTTTCCTGCAACACTACACGTCTGTGATTTTCCTGTAGATTTCCAAGGCTTGTGAGGGATAAAATATCCAATCACTGACCACGAAGTAGAACTGCAGGTGTGCACGTAAGGCACTGAAACAAAGTGGGGCAAAATTATTTTCGCGAAAATCAGGGGTCCCTAGCCATTATTAATGAACGATTCCATTATTATTTATGACAAGGAGTTTTCCAAGAATATATGCTACGCTTTGTAGAAGAGAAAATTTTGATCACACAATTCGAAAAAAAATGTTACGGCTCAAAAACTGAAAATACAATGAAATTGTCTATCTCTCGCCCGTAAGAGTTAATGGACGGTACCTTTTCTTTACGTTTTTGAGCATGGATACGAGGAAAGCTATAAGCCGAACATAGCACATCCGTCAAACACCTCATCACAGAATAGTTAGGAATACAGAAGTGAAATAGCCAGTAGAACGGCGAACTCAGTCACACACGCCAGCAAAATGGCTTCCCTGGCCAGCAACATGGCGGAAACACCTACTGCCAATCAGCGTAAGGTAGCTAGTCTGCTACCCGGCAGCCAAGCCAATAGGAAACATGTAGTAACATGCAGGAACCAAACATACACGGGGCTGGTATCAACAACCTCGGGCAGCCAATAAGCGGCGAAGTTCGCCTGTATCAAACGAGCCGCCTCGTAATTTCACGTCTGTATTACTATTTAGTCTGTGACCTCATCTCATCGCCTGTAGCGCGGAGGGCTTAACTAGTGTGTAATGTTTTCGTAGAAACAGTTTTTCAACGGGGCTTCAAACGATGTCCTCGTTATTTTATTTATTTATTTTGTTTACCCACGTAAAAGTTCAGCCATAGGCCGGTTTACAACATTTACGAGACATATATACATAGCCTACATCATGAATATACATATACAAATTGCAGGTACATAGAGAGTTAGGGTCGTGTTAATTCCGTTTGTATTTTTAACTCACCTTCCTCAGCTTCCTCAGGCAATCTACTTATTTTTATTTGGTACGTCATTCCACAGTTTGGAGGCTAAGTAGGAAAACGATCTTTTAAATACTGTACTGTGATGAGCGGAACTCGTAGATTTAATTTGTGTCGCGTGTTGTGTTGGTGGTCTGGTGTCATTTGCCTTATTTCGTTGATAAGATATTTTGGTTCCTCATGCTTTTTTAATTTCGCTACTAATCTGGTAAGCTGGTGTGTTGTCCTGTTTTCCATATTTAGCCAGTCAGTGCGTTGTAGGTATTCTGTAATACGTTGTCTTCTTTTTAAATTGTAGGCGTATCGTAGGCATGCGTTTTGGAGTTTCTGAATCCTACATTCAAGGGTTTTATCCATCCCTACAAACAGTCCTGCGCAATAGTTGAAAGGGGAAAGAACTAATATATCACATATTTTAAGGGTCTACGTCGTTCCTATCTTTATATAAGAGCATTTATTTAGGCCATTCTCATTACACCATCTGTATATTCGCTCTAGGTCGTCGTTAATTTTTACTACTATGGGTGATACGTCAGCTGGTGGGCACGGAATGTAAAGCTGGGTGTCGTCAGCATATTGATGGCATGTTAGGTACTTGAGACATAGTGGGAGGTCGCTTATGTAGACAGAAATGTAGTATCGGGCCCAATATTGAGCTTCGGGGTACTCCAGCGTAGTTAACTGTAATAGAAGACGTTTTTATTCCTTCACAAGTGTTTAGTTCTACCATTTGGGATCGATTATTTAAGTAGTTTTGAAATCATTTAACAGCACTTGCTGATAGTCCAAAACTATTTAATTTGTTTAGCAGTGATTCGTGATAATTCGTTTCGAATGCTTTTGAGAAATCTAGTAGGTAGGAATGTTATTTTTGACATATCCAAGGCTTTGTATATGTCATCTGTTATGTCTTAGAGTGTGCAACCGGAAACATGATTGTTTTTCGTATAGCAAGTTGTTTATTGTTAAATATTCGGCTAACTGCTTATGGATGACTTTTTCTAAGAATTTTTACATTACAGGCAGAATGCCTATTGGCCTTAGATCTTTGTGTTCAACTGGGATTTTTATTTCCGCGATGGGTTTGATTTTTTGCGAGTTTTCATTCTTCAGGAAAAGTTGAGTCGATAATTGACGTATTTATTATATCTGCTATTGCAGGAATGCAATATTGGGTACACAGTTTTATCATGGTTATATCGATTTCGTCTGTTCCCACAGCTTGTGTGCTAACAGAGTTAATAATGTTGTATGTAGCAGAATGGGGCACTGGTCTGAGGTGAAGTTTCGCGTTCGAGGTATTACATGCTTTATGTTTGCATGACATATCTTTCGGTGGCTAATATGATATTTGTCTGGAAATTAATAAAATAGTCGTTTATTTTATCTGGTTGTTGTAAGGATGGTGGAATCACAAATTTTTCATCACATTTTACGTTAAATTGGCAAAGATCGCTCCAAAGTTTTTTTTATTACGTTTGTGTATTTCAGTTGACAAGTTGAAATAATTTAACTTGGCACGGCGGGTCATATATATCTGTAAAGTATGTGGTAAAGTCCAATGCAGGTTGCCGTGATTTTGTTTTACGATTACAGTTGACATTTTCTCAGCTACAGCAACGTGAAAGTCATTCCTAGCACTTTTAAGGAGCATGGAAATTATGCTTTTAATTAGCGAACGGCATTTTTAAAATCATAGGGACACAGTTTGAATTGTGTATTATTTTCGTAGATAAGCTCCTTGGAAACAATGTTAATAGTTGTACAAGAAAAAAAACACTTTCCGGACCAAGCTACAGCACGTCTCGCGCGCCAGGTCCTCCAACTCCTAAGACATGTCCCGCCCTAGGACCCAGGGCTGGACCGCCCGTGGTGGAGACACGATGTGACTGGTGATGAAGTGGTTGGCAGCTGATTACACTCGCGCGCGTTCAACCCCGATAATGAACGCGTTAATAATTAACAGCTACGGCCTGCTACCACGACGCAGCTGTGGTGAGTTAGGAAATATGATGCTGGGCGGAGGGGGTTGTATGGGTAGGGGTTGCGGCGAAGTAGCACCAACTGTTAGCCAGGCGGCAATGTGTTGTGCCGCAACACGCTGCCATGTCTGTTCAATCAACCATGTGAACACGGGATGAGGGTTGAACTAGTGTACCACCAGTGCAGCTACAGCGATAATCTGCCATGCGACAAATATATTAGTAGAGACATGCAAAATTCGCGTTATCATTTGGTAGCAGACTAAACTTCACTGTCCTGTACATAACAGAGCATAATCTGCTACTCAGTTGGCCACGAACTTTTATGTGTTGTCGTATATAGGTGGTTCACTTTAAATTAAACACTGCCCTACTCTTAAATACATAAATCAATAAATAAATGTATTTATTACTGCTGTAGAAGAAAATATTTGACATTTGTGTAATATTTACACTAGTTTTTTGTTGCATGGAAGTTTTCGTATTTAAAATAATAAAGATAGAGGCATGATGGCGCACAGAAATTTATAAGCAGCGCTCAGTATATCCTGAACAGCCTATACGTGTGTTATTTCTTCACATAGATTGGCCTCTCTACCGTGTAAGCATTCTCCGCGGCTAGTCACGACAATATCGGCCAACGGACAAGCCTATAGTCACTTGCAGTCTAGTCAGCTGTCAGAAAATAAAGCGAATTCTGCATGTCTCTACAAATTAATTCCCGTTTAAGGGGGAGTGTTAAACAAATGTATTGTATTTTCAGTTTTCGAGCCAAAACATTTATTCAAATTGTATTATCAAAATTTTCTCTTCGCCAAAAGCATAGGATATATTCTTGGTAAACCGCCTGACACAAATAATAATGGAATCTTTCATCAGTTTGTCAGGCAGAATCATTGCAAGAGAATTCTTCAAAGTTAACCTGTAATTCTCTTGCATACAGTGATTCTGCATGAAAAATTAATGAAAGATTTCATTGCTATTTATGTCACGCAGTTTACCAAGAATAAATCCTATGATTTGTCGAAGAGAAACTTTTGATAATACAATTAGAACAAACGTTTTGGCTCGAAAACTGAAAATACAATAAAATTGTATAAAACTTCCCCTTAAGAATGTAAGGTAGACAAATAAACGCTGAAAACATCAATTGATTTCTACGGTTTTTTCGAAGCCTGTATGGATAAAATACTCAATGACAATCCTGGATAACTGTATTTGCCAACTTTATGAGTAAATATTTATCCAAAATTACTAATTCGTTACGCTTGATCTCTTGCGCCGCAGTTAAATGCACGAGGTTCCGGCGTCAGAGATTGTGCCTCAGAAGTTCCTAACACTGGAAACAATTCTGTTTAAAACGTTGGCTAAAACTATTCTCTAGGATTGCTATTGTTTAACTTTCGCAAATTGGCTTCAAGAAACCTACAGTTATAGATTAATGCTTGCAGCGTTGAATGATGTCAAATGGGCGGGATTTGGGGGAGGCAAAGGGCGGCACTTGTCATCCCAAAATTTTTCAAAACAAGCAAAAACAATTTTACCATCCTTTTTAGAAAAGGCCAGTAATATTCTAATAAGCAAAACGTGTGTTGAAACCCAGCAAACAGTCAAGTTTTCCCGCCATAAACCATCATCTCTAACGATAACAATACATGTCACAAGACACTACAGTGTTTTCAAAAGTATGTTGGCGAAAAAAGTTTCCAGATATACCATTATCTCTAAATATGGTGCAAAAATCTTTTCGTCATACAATTGTGGTTCTAGTGATCGCATATCGCTAGAGGTACGTAAATTTCACAAATACGTGCCAGGACAGGTTGAACGACAATTATATATACTTCATTGTCATGTCTGAAACTTGCTGGCGGCTGTTACGAAACGCGCTTGACTACTGCAAGCCAGTAGTAAATAAGGAAATAATGCGAAGTGCTATCTCTTGCTACCTGCTTGTACAGTTATAAGCCAATAGATAATCTATTTTGGCCAGTGGGTGTATAGGACTGACAAGTCTAGGCTGCTGCCAGATGAATCCGCGAAATTGACGTACCTCTACATATCGCTCACCCATATGACTGCTACAAATAATTGCTTCTCACATATTTATACGCATACGTACGTGTGAGTATGTGTGTGTGAGTGAGTGTGAATATGTGCGGGCCGCCGGGCGTTCGATGGAAAATTTACCAGCTCGCTAATTAAACAGCGCATTAATAACAACGCAGAAGATACGAGAATGGGTGGAGAGTTATCCGACAGAGCGCGCGAGAGAGCTCTTCATACACAATCCGTGGAGTAGGAAGAGTAGAGAGAGAGAGAGAGAGAGAGAGAGAGAGAGAAAATGTTGCAGAAGAGCGATAACGATTAATCGATATCCAATTTACTCCTTACGACCACGGCATCGATAGAAACGTCCCCAATGAACGGAAGAACGCGCGGACATCACACGACGTCACAGTCCAGGCATTTTTGCTGGCGTAGCTCCCACCGTGTCGCCATTAAAGATTATAGACTGTTCACGTTATAGCGAGGACTACTTAAATGTCTTTTCCCCATCAACCATTCTGCAATTTTTTTTTTTTACCTGAAAACTTCTCTGGAACAAAAGAACAGTGTAAACGTTTCACCACACTCAAAGCTCTTTAGTATGTACTGTTTTTGCGATACTAATTTTTTTAAACTTAAACGAGAGCAGATACAAAAAATCTGTCTTATTTTAAATGGTTTTTACAGTGATTGCTAATTTTTCGAAGTAAAAATTTATACAGTTTCAACGAAAAATGCATCTAACCAGAATTTTGTTAGTTTCACAGTTAGTTAAAGCAATATTACTTACAGCCTTGAAAAAAAATCAGCCAACATGGAGGAACAATTTTTAATGTCTGCTAACATTTAGGAGTAAAAAATTAACATCGGTAAAAAAAGTAGTGATAAGAGAGCATGGCCGCCCAAATAAAAACAGTTTTTGGATATATAAAATGTTTGGGAGTGCTCAGTTTAAAGAGAACAGACTATATTTATATTTTTCCCTTTTATGAAATTCTTAAAAGAAAAATGTTGAATTTGCGATTATATCCTAATTATGCGCCACACTGCAGTTAAACTTTGAACATATATGTAGACCACACTCAGTCCGACAATATTTTTTTGTCCTTAATTAGTGAGGCTGATTGTGGCATAAACGCAGGTTGAATGTTCAACTGCGAACTTTGTACTGTAGTGCAAAGTAAGCATGATTTGACTATTATCACAAAATCCACATTTATCTTCTCATAGTTTTGATAAAAGCGAAACATATGATAATACAGTTATGGCAACTGAAACCAAGCTCATAACACGGAAGCAGCAAGGACGCCACAGCACTCGCATCACTTCCACTAACCTCCGATCAACATACCAAATAATTTCGTTTTTCGGTTTTTTAATATTCTGTTGAAAAAAAACGTCAAATCTGCGATCATACCGCAAATTCTATTTACCTTGCGCAACAGTACAGCCATTGCGATTCAGATGATAACAAATAGTGACACAACAATCAGCGTGGCAATTTCTTCCTACGTTCACAATTTACCTTACAGATTGCGACCAAACTATACACGACCAGCAAAATCGCCATGGCTGTAATGTAGCACAAAGTAAACATAATTCAAGGTATAAATGTAGATTTAACATTTTTCTTTTCAAAATTAAAAAAAAAACGAAAAATAATAAAATTCAATATAGCGACTGAAACCTTACTACATGAATGGTTGGCAGCGATTTGCCGAATGTAATTCTGCGTTTTTTCCTATTTAAAGACAACACTACTTAAATAACATCAACTTATATCGGTACTCGCGCAAACATCAAGTGACGTGTCCGAACGGGTTAGACATGTCCTGTCGTTGCCACTACGCGTGGAAAGATACTAGCTGAAATCATAAATTTACCAGGACTTCTTTGAGGGCTCCCTTTATTCCGAACCGCCTGTACCTATTTGTAGGGATCTGAAAATTTCGCGTTTTCTTTCACGCACAAAATAGAATTCCAGCAACTATACGTTCGTGTCACTTTCGCAATTGGCCCTTGACTTATTTGACACCTCGAGTTAAGTCGCTGACACAATAACAAAAATTTAATTAAACGTATGCCCATTTCACTGTTCCAACGAGCAACTAATGAACAGCTGCGTATGCTTGAGCTTAACGTATAGTCTTGGAGGCTAGCCTAAATGACATTGAACCCGCGAATTTTTCCGGTCTCTACATATATGTAACTGAAAGAGTTATTCAAAACCATGTCGCGGGCCGGATAGACTAGCTATACTTACTCAAGACTCGTATATTCGCTCATTGTCTTCTGTTCCACTGGGTAGTATTTACGAGTGCGTGGTAGATAAATAAACGCTGAAAACATCAATTGATTTCTACGCTTTTTTCGAAGCAATATCATGGATACAATTCTAGATAATAGCATTTCCCAGATTTATGAGTAAATATTTACCCAGAATTACTAATTCGTTACATGTGATCTCTTGCGTTGCAGTTAAATGCACGAGGTTCCGGCGTCAGAGATTGTGCCTTAGAAGTTCGTAATACTGCAAATAATTTTGTTTAAAACGTTGGCTAAAACTATTGTCTAGGATTGCAATTATTTTTTTTTTTAATTTTTGCAAATTGTCTTCAAGAAACCTACAGTTATATATTAATGCTTGTAGCGTTGAATTATGTACCACGTCCTATATCCCATAGTGAAAACAGTTAGGCGGGAAGTTTGCACGCTAGTTCCGCACTTGGTTCGTTGAGGCGACGCGACATTTGATGCGCGCTTTAAGGTCGACCTTATGTATCCGTCATTTTTGAGTTTCTGACGCGCAGGTAGGCGGCGACCTTAGCACCATGAGTCGTTTTGAAGAGAAAAAAAATTATAACGACGGAAGCTCTGCTCTCTACACGCTCACTTTCCACGAGTAGTATATTCTGCTTCACTGTGAAAAATTTTCTCCCCCGATTTACGGAACTTCCACGAAGAATTATCCGGATATGTCCGTGAATCCACGGAAACATATTTCCTAATCCAACAAAAGTTTCCGTAAAACAGTTTTATCATACGGAACTTAGCCATACTTACATGTCTATAATGCTCTATAATGCTACAATTGCATTTATACATATTTCCAAATTTTCCAGTGATTTTATTAAAATACAGCCGTAATATTTACAGCTCTCTAACCCATAAATTAAGTTTTTTTTTCTCCGTGCAAGTGTCCGCAGACCTATGGACATATTACGCATGATTCCAATGTGTACATTTACTATAATTAGAAACACTGGAAAATCGCGAGAATAGTTGACTGTTTGCTAGGCTCCAACGTGATGTATATAACACTGAATGTTCCGTATCAACTTTGGCTATGGTTTATTTGTAGCATTGCTTCTCTCTACAACAGGCCCAGTTAGAACTGTACAGCTTGGACACACAGCGTGTGTGATTTGTCCCAAAACTGTTCACGTGTGTCACGGTTAATATAATACACTTTATTGGAGACTATTTTAAACATTTTCGCGATTTCCCAGTGTCTGTAACTATAGAAATTTTCGTATTTTATTTTTACGGATATTATTTCCGTTTATTAACGACACATTTCCATCAAAATTTATAACGGTATACATGTGAGTATTTCAAGTGGTACCGAATGCCAGTGGAATTATTTAGTATGTTACTAAGGACTACTAAACAACAGTTTCTAAAAAAAAACCTCACAAACATAAGGCGATAAAAATAATTTTCGTTGTTTTACGGAGAAGTACTGGTAAAAATATTCCCTAGAAGTGTCCGTTAATTTACGGAAGGCAACTAGCTCATCTTATGGAAACTCATATATTCAGGAGACTTTATTACGACGCAGGCACAATAATGAGTACAGTTAATTTTTACTTTCTTCTCGGAGTTTTGCATATGTTTAATTAATGAAATAAAATTATTGATAACTATGCTACAAAAAAGGTTTCAGTTAATTAAACAGACATTTCCATTACAATATCCGGAAATTCACGGAAATGTTTAACAGCGTTGGAAACGAATTCGGTTACCGTTTTCATGAAGCAGGGAAAAGTAACAGCACTGTGTACGGTGTTTAAATTAACTAGTAATTACTGCAGCAGAGATGAAACACAACTGTGAAAGATTCATTTAAAAATTGCACACCGTTTATACGTTTTCCAATGCGAATGCAATTTGGCATTAATGAAGCATTCGTTCAAATTAGAACATTTTCAAATACATTCAACAGAGTACATTATTCCTTTCTATTACTGAGGGTAAATACAAACGAAGTTGATTAAACCACGTTTAAATTACCCCATGATAAAACATGTGAAATTGATGTAGGCTCCCTGTGCCAGGCGCTGCCATAAGAAAACGTATTTTCTTTCTAACGCGTAGTAGAATTAATCTTACTGTAGCATAGCAAAGTCAGCCTCAGAACCAATGGTTGGGGACTGCTGATTTTCGCTTTGTTTCAGTGTCTTACGTCAACGCCTGCAGCTCTGATTCAAGGCCAGTGATTGGACGACTAAACTCACACGAGTCGTGACGTTCTACCCGCAAATCATAGACATGTAGGGCCGATATTATAAACCTCTTTCGAATGACAACGATCTGCTATCCCCTTAGAGAAAGCATTGGTGAGCAGTTCGTTGTCATTCGAAAGAGGTATATAGATACTGCCCTTTATGTTGCAGTAACCTTACTGTGATTACCAAGAGCGTAGACAAGGGGGGGGGGGGGTTCGGGTACAACCTCCGCCCTCCCTTCCCGAAATATGATGGACAAAAAAATTAAACCATGCAATTTAGAATTTATCAATACATTTCCTATGTATCACATTTTCTCTAGATTAATACTAGTAAACTAGTTAATTTGTTAGGGAGTATTCCGAGCGACCATGAGTAATATTCTTCATTCAAACATTTCCCATCTTAAAAAAAAAAACAATACTGCTACCACTGGTATATTCAATTTTTTCGATAGTAAAACGGCTTCAATAGCACCATTTTGCACCTTGAAACCCACATTTTTCCGGGGGAGGACCCCCGGACTCCCCGCTTTGACTGTGGGGATCGGTGTTCCCTTATAAAATTTCCCATTTGGACCCCCCGCCCCCCAAACACAAATCCTGGCTACGCCACTGGTGATTGGCTCAGTGAAATGAGAGTAGTCTTGTCAAAGGCACGCTGCCCAGTAACCACGAAGCAGAACTGCAGCAAGGGTGTCATTTAGGGCGTAGACAGGGGGGTAAATGCCCCTCCTCCCTGGATTTAGAATTTTAAGTGTATAAAATATATCCTTTGTATTTTGTTAATTAAATAATGCTAACTTAAGCACATAAAACGGAACTTTTATTATTAAAGTTTCTAATTTATACATGTTTATTAATAAAAAAAGGTGCAACAAGGTCACTGCCACCGAAAAAAATCTTGCCCCCTACCGCCCCCCCCCTCCAAGAAAAACCTGAAATGACGCCCCTGAACTGCAGGTGTGCAAGTAAGACACTGAAACGAACTCTTTTCACGAAAACCGTCAGTCCTTACGGCAATGACTGAGACGTGTACATTTCACGTTAAATATCTGACAACAGACAAGATTCCAAGATATTGTATGCTCGTGTGACTTCTGCTCTTGGTCACCGTTTGTGTGGTTCGCCTTTAAGGGTGTTCAAGTGCTATAAAGTCAAGCTTTTATATTTATATGAAATAGTGATAGTTTTGAAGACGATACTTGTGAGTGCAGTTTCCTATCACAAAACAATTTTAGCTGGCGTAGTTTTCTCATAACAGTGCATCAAAGTCAAAATTTGCATGTTCTGCTGCCATGCAAGTAGTGAAAAACAATTGACTTACGTAGTGAAATAATTCACAGTGAAATAACATGGTATGGGCAACATAATAAAACAACTGAAAAAATACAGTGAACTGTTATTGACTTTTTAAAAAAATTCTGAATTTGCAATTTTTTTCTGTATCTTGCGATTTTTTTAAATTCAAAATATTACGTTGTGGTTTTTAGAAATATTTTATTGCCTAGCTAATGGGATATATGTTCATAGTGGATTATTTTGTTAAAGTAGGTCACTTGGTTTTCACTATTTGCATGGCAGCGTAACATGGAAAGTTATGAGAAAACTATGAGAGCTAGAATTGTTTCGTAAGAGGAAACTGTACTCACAAGTATCGTCTACAAAACTAACAATATTTCATAAAAATATAAAATTATGATTTTATCGCTCTTGAACAGCCTTAATGGGGATTGAACCCTCTCAGATCGGATCTACGGCTGGTCTTAAAAAATAAGTGAATAGGGAGATTGTTTTACTTTGTTCACATTGACAAGACATAGTTCATAGTTTCATTCACTTTTTGGAATCCACGTAGCATGGTTTATGTTTAGAGGTACGTCATTTCGCCAATACATTCCAGGTCAGGTTGAACGCCAAAAATATATACTTCACAATCCCGTGTGTGATTAGCTGGCGGCTGTCACGAAACGCATTTGACTACTGCAAGCCAGTAGTAAATAAGGAAATAATTCATAGAGCTATCGCTTATAATGTTGTAAGCCAATGAATAATCGACTGTATCCAGAGCGTGTACAGGACTGCGCAATCTCGGCTACTGCCAGATGAATCCGCGAAATTGACGTACCTCTATTGATATTACTTCTATGACCTCTGCAGTCACTCCTGTAAATAGAGCAATTTTTCCTTGTCAGCTGTTTTCCATTCCAAAATAATGAAAATATTTTGGTTCCAACGATTTCAGAAAGTCGATTAAGTTTGTACATAGACCTGTCGTGACAAAAACTTTGATTCATCGACTGTAACAGAAGTTATCGAGAAGAAACTGATAAATCCAAGGTGGTAGGGATCAATACCCCTCAAGAACTTTAAAAACCAATAACTACAGAAGATGCGGTATGTCGCGAAAATCTTTTGTGCCAACATACTCTTGAAAACACTAGTTTCTCGTGAGATGTTGGGTAAAACACGTCTGCCACAACGTAGCTATCTGCAGACCAATGATAGGCATCAAATATTACAATATCGGGATTCTTATTGGCCCCTGTCAAATAGGGTAACAGCTCCACGTACAAGCGAAAGCCAGTAATATTCTGGTAAGCTGAACGTACGTTGAAACCCAGCAAACAGTCAAGTTTTACCGCGATAAATAGAGACCGGAAAAATTCACAGGTTCACTAACCTGTAGGCTAGCCTCCAAGTGTGTGTGTGTGTGTGTGTGTGTATATATATATATATATATATATATATATATATATATATATATATATATATATATATATATATATATATATATATATATACACACACACACACACACACACACACATACATATTGAAGCAAACAACAATTGTCCATTAGCTCATCGCTGATACAGTGGTATGGGGCACGTTTAGGTATATGTAGAGGCACGATTATTTCGCGTATTGATTCTACGTCAGGTTGAACGTCAATAATGTATACTTCACTCCTACTTCTGTGATTAGACGATAGCGGTTTTAACACACATTTGACGACTGCAAGCCAGTTATAAATAAGGAAACAAGTCGTGGGAGATATAACGTGCTACACGTATGTACTGATAGAAACCAATGTTTATTCGGCTTCAGCCGGTACACGTATAGAACTGAGAAGTCTAGGCTGTTGCCTCTAGGTATATGTTATTATTGGCTCAGAGACTTCTAGCGAATGTCAAATAGGTAGAGCCCGGAAAATGTCGCGGGTTCAATGACCTGGATGTTAGAATGCACTGTTCTGTGTATACTCACGCCACGATTATTTGTCCACTAGCTGCAACTCAATGGAGCAGCAGACAATGAACGAATAGACGGGGCTTGAATATGCACAGGACAATGGATTCTAGCCTACAGGTCATTGAATCCGCGACATTTTCCGGGCCCTACAAATAATTCAACGGCCAATTGTGAAAGTGACACGAACTTATATACCCTGGAATTCTAGCGTGTATGTAAAAGCAAACGCAAATTATTCAGGTCCCCAGCGACAAGCCATCATCTCAACCAATAATATGACGTCAACTGTGAAACACCAACTATCCAGTAATACTGGAATACTAACGTACGAAGACCCAGAGCTAATATCGTCACAGAGTGTGTTCGGGAGAGTAGGCCTATAGGCCAGCGCATTCTAGCCTGTCGCCCAGTAATACGACATTTGCAATGTGGCAGACATTGCATATAAACACAGTTGGTATCACTAGGGACACCTGTTTATCGCGAAAAAACTTATGCCCCAGTTTGTTTCAGTGCCTTACGTACACATCTACAATTCTGCTTCGTGGTTATTGGCGGCATGTCTATAGACATGTAACTGAGCCAATTACAATAACGTTCCTGCAACACCACGCACCTGTGATATGCTAGTAGAATCACAATGCTTGTGGGAGTTAAAATACCCTATCACTGACCACGAAGCACAACTGCTGATGTACACGAAAGACACCGAAACAAAGTGAGGCAAAATTCTTTTCGCGAAAGACAGGGGTCTCTAGTTATTGTCCTCAGAACTACCAAAATTTACTTGAATAAAACGAAACAGAGAATAGGCTAGTTGAAGCTACGGCTTCGTAACGTAATTTCGGTAGAGTGTCGATACGTAACGCGACGGACTGCAAGGCCGGGCCAAAAGAGGGGTGCGTAAATACGGCCGTTGCTCACAATTTCCAATAATTACAGCTGGGAACGCGGTCGATGCAAATTCAGCCGCCAGGGACCCAGCAACACGACTGGAAACCCCCCCCCCCCCCCCCACAAACGAGCCACGTGACACCAGCAGCCCTACGGCAACGGCGCACTAACGCCCGGCGAGACGGCGACCCAATAACGAGACAGGGCTTTTACGAGCGATCGACCCGGCGAACATATCGATATCATTGCGATGTATCGCCCTTGCGAAGTGCTGGAACTGACGGCAATGTATCACACACGTCGATTCTACGGAAGTCGTTGGTATTCGAATAAAAATGGATATATGCGTCGCGAACATGCGTCGGATTCTCAAAATATTAACCAGAAACATCTTCACCGTAAGAAAAGAATTACAGCATCTGATGAGTAGAATCAAGATTTTGTGACTTAAATATATTACCATCACTTGGTTTAATGCCTTATGTGCACATCTGCAGTTCTTCACGGCCAGTGGCTGAATGTTTAAATTCTGACATGTCTTGAGATTCTGCTAACACACGTATGGTGTCACAATAGCATCATTCTGATCAGTGCAGTCAAATGAGAGATGCCTCTGAACAAAGACAGCCAATAACTATGAAGCTGAAGCTGCAGATGTGCTCGTTACGCACTGGAACGAAATTATGCAAAAATCTTTCTCGCGACACAGTCGGGGCTCTACTGAAAAGCAATACGATGCGAGAATGCGTGTATAGATTGTTCGGAATAAAGCGAGCCCTATATTTGGACGATGCATCAATAGTCTAAGCGCGAATTGCTAGTTAGGTATAAAGTACTTTTCTGTACTGAAACTGTCTTTATTTTATTATTTTACCCCTATATCCTGTGAGTATACATATTGGATTAAGAATACTAGTATATTTTTTGAAATACAGTTTCAAATTCGAAAAACTCACAGCATGCTTTACTGAGAACTTCATATTGGCGCTTAGCCTATTGATGCATAACACCGTCCATTTAACTTTTGAAAAAAAAAAAAAAAAAAAAAAAAAAAACCACCAGCCGTTACTACACATAATTCAACATCAACAATAATCAGTTACCTTACGACATGAATGGTTGGCAGCAATTTTTTGAATGTAGTTCCGTGTATATTCCTAATAAAATACAATAATACAGAAATTAAATTAACGTAAATCGACATAATGTACATTTTATTTCATTAATTGTTTTTTTTTTATCAAACTATGTAGGTTCCTACTGACCGCACAATTTATCGCACACACGCAAACATCAAGTGACGTGTCCACAGAGGTTAGACATTTCCCGTCGTTAACCGTTACGTGCGGAAGGATACGAATTGGCTGAAAATATAAATTTTGCAGGGCTTTTTTTTTTAATGTTCACTTCATCACGAACAGCCTATAGTTAGAGATTGGGAAAAATTCGCGGGTTCACTGACATGTAGGCTAGCCTCCAAGAATATATGTGTATTCAAGTAGACAGCAGCTGTTCATTGGCTGCTCGCTGACACAGTAAAATGGGCCCGCAATTAGCTACATTTTTATTATTGGCTAATCGACATCAAGGCGGTGTCAAATAAGTCAACGGCCAATTGTGAAAATAGCACGAACTTACAGTTACTGGAATTCTAGCTTGTGCCAGAAAGAAAACGCGAATTTTCCAGGTCTCTACCTATAGTTAGAGATGATGGTTTATAGCGAAAATGGTTTGTTCCAACATACCCTTGAAAACACTGTAGTTTCTTGCAACATATATGATTGGGTGATGTACGTCTGACACAACGTAGTTGTCTGCAGACCAATAACAGGCATCAAATATTACAATAGCAGTATTCTTATTGCCTCAGTCAAATAGGGCAACAGCTCATGTACAAACGAAAGCCAGTAATAATCTAATAAGCTGAACGTTTGTTGGAATCCAGCAAACAGTCAAGTTTTCCCGCGATTAACCATAATCTCTACCTAGTATGGTTTGCGTACAAGTGTCCATACGCTAAAAGATTTAGAACCACACAAAAAAGTCACTTTGTATTTTAAAAAAATGGCCATAAATGAAGAAAATTATCATTATTTCTAGATTTTATTTAAATACAAAGTAATTGCATTGTGTGATTGAAAATCTTTTTGGAATATGGCCTATAATTCGGTATAAATTATTTCATCCACGTAAGTCAGTTGGGTTTATTTGTTAGCATGTTCCCGTAACTTGCAAATTTTGACTTTGAAAAGCCGCTTGAAAAGTTTCACAAGTGTAAAATGTAGTCAAAAGTAACGTCTGTAAAACTCAGTCAATGTGGTACAAGTGTATTATTATGCGTTTTTGTCACGTGAACACCCTTAGTAAAAAACAAGTACTCGAGGATTGACGAAGCATAGAGTCAATTCCTGCGGCAGTCTCGACGTAGTGGTGTGTCGTGAACCAGCCCTCTCGTTTCTTACCAGCTTCCTCTTTGGGCGGTAATCTATGGCCCGTGTTCCCATCTGGTGCTGCTATTATACCAGTCGTACGTCGCGACAATACCTCCCCCTCCCCATCCCTACCTCACCACAGCGCCCCACGCCCACAGACTGTTAACAGTGTTATTACTCGGATGGCTGGCTGCCCAAGCTATCCTCTTCCTAGGACCACGCCCCTCAGGGGCTGGGCACCACCAGCCCTCGTATACTCGCAGGCATGACACGACATGACACCCCTAGCTAAAAGAATACAATAGATATTGACACATTTGTGAAACACGTTTAATAAACTATTTTATAACAAGGGGGGGTTTTTTTTTTAGTATCATTGTGGTGAAATTTTTCAAAACAAATATACATATATGTGTGTGTGTGTGTACATATACACACATACATACATACAGTGGCGGCTCGTGGGTTGTTGCCAGGTAGGGCTGCAGTTGCCAAAAGCTGTACAGGTTGACTCTACAACCACTGACATGCTGATGTGCAGGTGCCCCTTAATACTGAGTGGTCACAAAACATCTAGTCATTGGTCTACGGCGCGTTCGTCAAGAGTGTACAGTTCCGATAATCTGCAGCCCTACCTGGCAACAACCCACGAGCCGCCACTGCATACATACATGGATACACACACACAAACCAAACACACATTATGAAGTTAACAATTGAATGGTGTTATGCAGAAGGCATCCAAAGTTACAAACGTAAAGAACATACAAAAAAACAAGCTCGTAAATTATTATACATTAAAACTTCCGTAGATATACAAAAAAAAAAGTCAAACAGAGGTAGGGTATAACAAAATAACAAACAATATTTTAGTAACAATTGTTTACGTTACACTTTATCAAATTAACAAGTGACGGAAGGGGATCAACCAATCAAGTTTCACTTCATTCTCACAAACTATAAATTGGCAGGATCACAACGCAATTTCCCATGGTTAAGGGGGGGGGGGCGTAATAATTGCTGTTTTAATTTTCATTGTTCACCATCTTGGATAATATAGCATTGCTTTTACAAAATGACTATAAATTACACATTATATTACTGAAATGAAGGGCATGTAAAATTATTACATGTAGACAGGTAGATTTTTAAGGGTTTACCCCAGCTTCTAGAATTCAGAGGGGGTTATTCTTCCCCCACCCCCCTCCCAAAGTTGACGAGCCAAGAAATCCGGAAAAATGTGCTGCACCTTCCCATTGGCTGCTCTGACACCGCGATACTACACAATTGGTCCTGAATTTAGTTACTTATAACTGACTCACGGACTAATTGCGAAAGTGACGCGAATAGTTTTTTGAAATCTAATTTGTGCCCGAAAGAAAAATGCGAATTTTTCGTGTTTATATTAATATGACGTATACAGGCAACACGCAGCAGGCAACAGACGAAATTCTCACAATATTTCAGTGCCCTCAAGCCCAAGAAAATACTACGGCGTTGTACATGAATAGATGATCCATCTCTCTGGCGAGAAAGTAACCAAAAGTTATAAAACAAGACTGCTTGTAGCTCACTGGAGATCGTAATTCCTGGTGACTTTTACGTTCGTACGCGATATTCTCTACATGACACTTCCGTGCCAGAAACTCATCAACAAGCGGGTTTATAGACTACTTGCCCTTCTAGACAAAAGTGTGCAGCATTTAGGGGGATGGTGCGTCAAAGAAGTGAATTTTCACAATTTTCGACATAACTTTTTCCCCTCGCTTATAATAGAAAATCAAGGCGCGTCAATCCGTATATTACACTTTTGTACACCTTCTTACTTTATTACATAGTCACAGACTTTCTTATTTTTGGAGCAGTGATGGCAGGTAGGATAATGAAACATTTTTCCTATCTGCCATCAGTGCTCCAAAAATAAGAAAGTCTGTGACTATGTAATAAAGTAAGAAGGTGTACGAAATGTAATATACGGATTGTCGAGCCTTGATTTTCTATAATAAGCGAGGGGAAAAAATTATGTCGAATATTGTGAAAATACACTGCTTTGGGGCTCCATTCCCCTTAATTTTTAAGGGCGCTTTGCTCCGTAAATATAGTAATTTTATAACTGTACCAAAATACTGTACAACTTTTACACATTACATTACTAGTAATTTCCCACAAATAAAATATTTTTTCGGTTCAATAGTTTTTATAAAAGCGCATGTCAAGTAGCGATTTGACTTTTTTCGCTTCTTACCCAAAGTAAAAACTATTCAAACAATGTGAATGAAATAATTTAGGGTGAAAGTAAATGTAATAAGCTACAGAATGACACCTTTGATAATGCTAGTAATTTTTTTTAATGCAGGAATTCAAAGATATGCAAAAAATAATAAGTACATTTAAGATTTTTTTTATTTCAAACAATTGCTGAAATTATAAAGGTGTCATTCTGTAGCTCAATTAATTTACTTTCATTCGAAATTATTTCATCCGTATCGTTTGTTTGGACTAGAGACGATGGTATATCGCTAGAGACGGGAAAAATTGATGGGTTCACTGACCTGCAGGCTAGCCTGTAAGAATATTTGCGACCTGAAGCAGATAGCAGATGTTCATTAGCTGCTCGTTGTTAAAGTGATAAAGGTCTGTATTAGATACATATTTATTATTGGCTCAGATATTTCCACGAGGTATCGAATAAGTCAAAGGCCAATTACGAAAGTGAAACAAACATATAGTTGTTGGAATTCTACCTTGTGCCCAAAAGAAAACGCGGATTTTTCATACGTCTCTATATATCGCGAAAAAGTTTTGTGCCAACATACCCTTAAAAACACTGCAGCTTCTTACAACAAGTATGATTGGGTGATGATATACGTCTGACACAACGTAGCTGTCTGCAGACCAATAACAGGCATAAAATATTATAATAGCGAGATTCGTATTGGCTCAGTCAAATAGGGCAACAGCTCCACGTACAAATGAAAGCCAGTAATCTTCTGGTAAGCTGAACGTGCGTTCAAACCCAGCAAACAGTCAAGTTTTCCCGCGAAAAACAATCATCTCTAGCGATGACATACGACAGGACTACAGTAAAAAAAAAGTGGCATCTACACTGAAAAGTTATTTCACCTTTCCTAGACACTTGAAAACACTAGTTTCTCGTGACATGTTGGGGAAAACACGTCTACCACAACGTAGCTATCTGCAGACCAATGATAGGCATCAAATATTACAATATCGGAATTCTTATTGGCTTAGTCAAATAGGGCGACAGCTCCGTGTACAAGCGAATGCCAGTAATCTTCTGGTAAGCTGAACGTGCGTTGAAACCCAGCAAACAGTCAAGTTTTCCCGCGATAAACCATCATCTCTAGCGATGACATACGACAGGACTGCAGTAAAAAAGTGGCATCTACACTGAAAAGTTATTTCACCTTTCCTGGACAGAAGCTATGTTCCTAGAACAGTTATTTACGGACATATGCGTAAACGCACAAACATTGATCATACAAAGAAATCTTGTTACAGAATCCTCTTAATGTCAAGAGTCTCAATAGCGCGACAGACACGACTCGATGGGCACGACGCGAATATACCTGTTTTAAACAATCAGCAACGAGGCTTTCAGGAAGAAAGACACACCGACTAAAATCATGAGTGCGTTGCAATTTCCAAATAATTGTGGGAGACAGAAAATGTTAATTTTTCGTTTATCGTCTATATTAATAAGCAAATCAGCGGGTTTTGCCAACGAGAAATTACGGCCATATTTTCATAAGTATAATGTGAATGGACATTAAAGATAATAGTCAGCGAAAGAAAAGTAAATTACGAAAACATTCTAAGCATTAAGAATCAGTCTTCCTCGTGTGTGTTGATTTATTGATTTTCCTTGCCTATTTTTATTTCAAGACATAATATTCCAAAAGTTCCACAACAGAAACATAGATTTTGGTCTTACCATTCAGTAGACGTACAAGAAGTAAATCAGGAAATCATGATTACGTATTTTTAATTTTTGTTAACTTAGTTTTAAAAAAAGACACTAATGTGTTCCTTTCACTTCTGATACGTAGAGACACTGGAAAATCGCGGGAATAGTTGACTGTTTGCTAGGCTCCAACGTGATGTATATAACACTGAGTGTTTTGTATCAGCATTGGCTATCATTTAACATTTTTTCTCTCTACAACAGGCCCAGTTAGAACTGCACAGCTTGGGCACACAGCGTGTGTGATTTGTCCCAAAACTGTTCATACGTGTCACGGCTAATATAATACAGATTATTGGAGACTATTTTTAACATTTTCGCGATGTTACAGTGTCTCTACTGATACGTCTACCGAGATGTAAGTTCAATAGCTATGTTTACATTGTGTTAATTTTTTTATTTTCGGTCCTGAAACAAAATAAGCAAGGAAAACCAATAAATAAACGCGTGGGAATAAGACTAACTCTTAAAAGTTGTTGTGGAAATAGGTATTATTGTTAGTGTTTTAATAAGACTGGTATGATTTAGGCCACACATACCTTCTCTTAACTCTAATAAGCGGTACAAGGTCACTTGAAAACTTGGTATAATGTTTTGGTAACAAAAAAATTATAATTTTTAACAGTTGACCACCATATACATCACTAATTTAGTAAAACAACACAAATTCCAAAAATAAAATATTATGTAACAACACTAAACTTTTATAACAATTTCCATTGTCTCCCGGTGTACTTTTCTCCCGAATTATGTTATAACTTAAGGAAAATACAAGAGAGGCAGACTATTATTACATGGATTGGGAAATTATTATTTGTGTAAAGTATATTTTAGTGTTAGTTACAAGGTTATTCAACTACTAATGTTCACTATACCGTAAATCTGTGATGTCGCCGAGATGCTGTGGTTTCTAGCGTTAAGCTATTGGAGCGCACATTTCCAACCTCATCCTCTTCACCAACTCCAAACAACCCATGAGGGGAGGATAAATGTTAGTAATTAATGGTTGCTGGGATGAGATGTACGGTTTCTAAACAAGAACACGACGAGAGAGGGGTACTACAAGTCCCCATCATGAAACGCCACACAACACGTCGATATAAGCATTAACAGCACTAAACTTTACATAAATCACCAGCTCATTAATTTAGTAATAGCGCTGGTGTACACACACACACACACACACACACAATACAGGAAAATTCAGGAATGACTGAGTTGATTTTGCAAGTTGGTAGTTTATGACATGGTAAGTTGAATATATATTTTCAATTTTTCCGTAAGGGTGAATTACAGTGGTAGCAAAGCTACATTGAAAATCCACTATAAAAAAGGACTTTTGTAAATATTAAATACAACACCCCTTTATATTAAGCAGTAACGCACTGAATGATGTCAAAACGATTAAAGACCACATAGTTTTTTTACATCTATTTAAAGGAAAGAACTTCTACTGTCAGAGTAGCGTTATTACCACTATAATAGGCCAATACTTTACGGAAAATTTTAAAATACATTTTCAACTTCCTTATTCATAAGTCATTGCTCCGCAAAATTAACACACTTCCGTGATGAAACACCCATGCGTGTGTGTGTGTTTATGCACACACACACACGCACACACACCTATGTGGTGGATGTATGAGATCGATAAACTCCGACACAGTTTGACTGATCACCACGAAACTTGGCACATATTTGTATTTGTTCATGGATAAGGTTTTTAAGCTATCCATTTTACTCTAACTCGCCGTTCCTGGACAACCTGTGTAGGCCTACTGTTACTCAATAGGTGTTTACATATTTACACAGGAAGTTTCACGGCGGAGTGTGTTAGTAATTTCGTGTCGTGTGTTTCCAATTTTCTGGAAGTTGAATTATAGTGCGAGTATACTACCTTTAAAATAGACTTAAAATTTTCATATATTCAAATTAAATCCAACACTACTAGGTCTTCCTTTGTTTCGACAGTATTCAGAATGCAGTTGCTTAACATTGGGTGGTGTTTTATTTTACACTAGAGTTTCTGAGTAGCATTACTGCCACTATAATCCACTTTATGGACATACTGAGACTACATTTTCCACTTACTTTTTCATAAGCTATCACCACTCCGTCCTGACTCACCCTGTATTTTACAGCAAAGATCCATTCTAAGACAACTAACTAATCAATCACTGCCTTAAGAGGAGTCTTCGCCGGTGTCGAATTTCCACCTTTGACGTGTGAGGACAGCGTAGCGATAAGAGCCAGTGTTCCACGCTTGACGAGAAGCATATCGCCTCTATTCGCAGCGAGGCAAACTGGCGTGCAAGGTTTTCCTTCTAGTCTTTTTCCTACGGGACTTTAAGCGGTGACCACAATATTTTATTTTTGAATAGTGAAGTAAAGACCAACGCATGCCTCTCGCTTTGCACTTTACGAATTCAGGTAATACTTTCGGAGTTACAGCAGTATAAAAAACGTTTTTAGCAATTTTGAGAGGCCCGAAAATCATGTTTTTGACAAGCGTGCTGAATTTTTGAAAACATAGAAGCATAGTTTCAAGTGTGTGTTCTTTTCGTAGATAAACATAATATGAATAAGTTAGGTGGTTTCGCGTAAAAAATAATACGCGTGACACGATGCAACGCCGTCCATGCGCCAGTCTAGAACTCCTCTAAAGAGTGCGTGATCTATAAATAAACGCTGAAAAAATAAATTGATTTCTACACTTTTTTCGAAGTCAATATGGATAAAATACTCAACGACAATCCCACATAATGGTATTTGCCAACTTTATGATTAAATATTTCTCCAGAATTACTAATTCGTTACGCGTAATCTCTTGTGCCGCAGTTAAACGCACGAGATTCCGGCGTCAGAGATTGTGCCTCCGAAGTTCGTAACACTGGAAACAATTTGGAAACATTTTTTGTTATACGATTCCAGTTGGTACGTTTTTACGTGACAACAGTCTCAAAAATCCGTTTTTAGCCATTTATAGTTGCCTCGAAACCAAGTGCCTAAGCATGATAAATAGAAAACAATACAGATGCATAGTTTTAAATGTGTTCTCTTTTCACAGATAAAGAAATCGAACACACGTTTAATAATATTTCTATAAAAAAACTTACTTCTAACATGCTACAACGTTGTTCATACGCCAGCTCTATAGGGCTCTTAAGGTGGAGTGTTAGACAATTTTATTGTATTTTCAGTTTCAAATTTTACCATAAAAATTTTCTATTCGACAAAGCATAGGATACATTCTTGGTAAACTGCTTGACATAAATAATAAAGGAATCTCTCATTGATTTGGCATACAGAATTATTGCAAGAGAATTATAGGTTAACTATAAAAAATTCTCTCGCAATAATTCTGCATGGAAAATTAATGAAAGATTTAATTATTATTTATATCAGGCAGTTTACTAAGAATACGTCCTATGGTTCGTCAGAGACAAAATGTAGATAATACTATATAAATTAGTGTTATGCCTAAAAAACTGAAAATACAATAAAAATATCTATAGGCGATTCAGGATAAAGTGAGCACTCAAAAAGGGCTGCTAAAGTTCTATTTTCAGCCAATTCGTATCTTTCCGCACGTAACGGTTAACGAAGGGCAATGTCTAACTTCTCTGGACACGTCACTTGATGTTTGCGCGTATAAGATAAATTGTGTAGTCAGTAGGAACATATACAGTTTGATAAAAAATAGTTTATTAACTATATATAAGAGGAGCAAACTTTCAAAACCAGACATGTTCACCTTATCTAGCTGTAGAAAAAAGTGAAATAAACATAATATTTTATAGCACTAAATTAAAATAAACATAACCCATTTCAATAAGATATGTGTTTTTAATGGAGCCTGAGTTCGTACTCTATGTAACACATCTTGTTTATTTAGAAAGAGCATTTTACTCATTTTACGGGATTTTGGACTTGTCTGGTTTTGAAGGTTTGCTCCTCATAAAGTACAATTACGTCGATTTCGGCTGTCTTTATTTCAGTATTGTTGAATTTAAATAAGAAAACATACGGAACTATATTGTATAATTTCGCTGCCAACCATACAAGCAGTAAGGGAACTAGAGTTAATGTTGAATTATATGCAGTGACGGCTAGTGATATTTTTAATTCTTAGTGCTCACGTTATCCCGAACGCCCCATAACACTCCCACTTAATTCTATTGGTCATAGCTCCTAAAAGGTTGGTAGCCCCTGAGCTAAAGGCATGCGGGTAGGATTATACAACAACAGAAAGGGTGAGTCGTTGAACAGAGATGGCGAAGTCTTACCTCCGTCACGGCCGCCGAACTTCCTCTTCTTCTTGGAGGAAGACGACGACTTTGAGCTGGACGACCCCGCCGACGAGCTCTTGTCCTTCTTCCAGCGTATCAGCATGTTCTCGACGGTTCTCGTCAACTCTCACATCTGTTCACTCCCCGCCCACACACACACACCAACACCCTCACTCTGTCTGGACCTGTACCTTCACAGGGATCGAGCACGCGAACTGTCGAAGAGTCCGGCCCACGTCTCACGAGTCGAGTCGTCGCCAGTCTGACATTCTCAAGTCCTCGCTACATTGTCCCCTCATCTCTCGCCGAGTCCGCTGTAAACGTACCAAGAAGCGCTAGCGAGTTTCAAAGACTTAGCAGTGGTGTTACGTGCTGCGGGGATGAAAGAACTCGCGAAGTAACGACGAGTCTCGTTCACGCGCAACAGTGTGCGCGGCAGTTAACTACACCATTTTATTTGGCCCACAAATTTTCTGCTTTGCTTTACGCTTCTATAAGGTAGACGGAATAGTTTCGTATATTGTTTACAGTAGGCACTGCTCGACTGATATTGCTTATATTCAGCGATGGTGAAATTTCGGAAATTCAATTACCTACATGTTAGAATAAAATATCCTATGCATACTCAAGCCCCAACCATTTGTCCACTAGCAGCTACTCAGTGGAACAGCAAACAATGAATGAGTAGACAGGGCTTGAGTATGAATACGATATATGATTCTAACATGCAGGTCATATATTTCATCGGTGGCAATCCGTAGAAAAAATATACTTTCATCATCGGGAAAGTTACTGGTCAGAAACTAAGAAAGATAGTGAAGACGACACAACTTGGTAATGGTTAAGAAAGTAATATCTACGCCCTGTCAGACAGGAAATTTTAATAAATCTCATTGCATGGAGCTAATAGCGAAAATTGGAGGATTGAAACATGGTAGGATGCCGATCATCAATTTAAATAACCGCGGCAGGGGAGGGGGGGTCCGAGGGTCCTCCCCATGAAAAATTTTGGTTTTGAGGTGCAAAATGGGTATTATTTAAGCAGTTCCCATACATAGACTTTCAATATAAATTCTGGTAGGAATATTAATACTCTTATCAGATAATTTTTTTAAATTTTCTTTGTGGGCGGGGGAAGCCCCTATCTAAATAATGTTCGGGAAAAGGAGGGGGGGGGGTTCTACCTGATCCAGAGTATGTAACAATGTAACAAACTCAGGAAAAGGGGTTAAAAATTATATTATTAGTGTTTTACAGCCTATACTCAAAACAGAGATATCAACAGCAGAAATAACAAATAAAAAAAAGTTTAACTGCTCCAACCAGTGAATTCGTGAAACGATCATGGAATCATCAGCTACTCGAAGCTTATTAAGTCAAGGAAAAATCAGTAGACATCGGTGATAAAATATCAGTAGAATTAAGTACCAGTTTTCATAAATACATTTTAACTGACTTCGGTAGGATTATTTACACTGGAAGACGAGGAATTTCACCATTGGTTAACAGTGAGTTTGTTTCAGAATCATAACGACAGTTAGGCTACTCGTTGTTTTACTAGAGACACTAGAAAATAGCGACAATATTTAAAGCCGACACAGTCTTCAATAAACCCGTTCCCCGCGTAAGACGTAGCCCACTTCCCATACTTATATTTAGATATTATGGTATATCTTGCAACATATATGACTGGATGTTGTACGTATGACACAACATAGCTGCCTGCAGAGTGCAGAACAATAACAGGCATAAAATATTACAATAGCGGGACAGTTATTGGCTCAGTCAAATAGGGCATCAACTCCAAGTACAATAGAAAACCAGTAATAATCTGATAAGTTGATCGCGTGTTGAAATCCAGCAAATAGTCAAGTTTTCCCGCGATAAACCATTATCTCTACTTATATGTTAGTAAGCACAATGTAAATGATTTGGTTAGGGACAAAATACGCCGCATGATGCGCTGAAATCGGTATACGGTCAAAACAGTTTATATGAAACATCCTGTGACGCAACGGGGGTGAATTGAAACCATGACTGTTAATACGGATATTTGTGTAACTACGCTTTATACAGCATGCAAGGTAATTCACGGGCACGATCTGAGACAAGTGATTTAGTGACCAAGACTTAGCACTAAATACTCTTTGGTTGCCAGGCCGTTAGTTTACGAGATAAGTCCATAATACTAGTGAGCGGGAATGTAGGTTAGATTGTTCGCAATACCGTATTATTGTTCTACTGAACAAATGACCTGAAAACTTTTTACCAGCTAGTATTTTACTCTTAGTTATTGCCATAGATTCATATGTTTCAGTCCGTATTCACGAATTATCTTACCATTTACTTCCATTTCACTTATTTTTTGGTCATTACCGAAACGTTTATCGTAAATTAAGGGTCTTGCGACTTATAAGCAAAGAGTATTTTATACTTTATTTTTATATCAGAATTACTCGGCACAATCCGTCTACACGAATTACACTGAAAGGAACAATTTTGTAAGAAGTTCTCCCTGCTAAACCATTAAATTGTACTAAACGCGAAGCAATTATTTGGTGACCAAACTATTTTAGTAGTGATAGCAAAATGTTTCTGTGGTGACCTCAAAAAAGTATTTTGTAGCTGACATAAAATAATTTTTCCCTTGTACCCGACAACCTGTGTACTAGAAAACGCACAAGTAAACAAAAAAAATTAAACACGAGGAAAATAATAAAAAAAATCACTATGTAATAACATTTACATAATTATTAAAAAGAAAATCTAGTCGGTGTGTCCAAGATGATGACAAAACCAGAATGAAGAAGAGACAAACAAGGAAGGTGAATGATAGCGAACAAAACTGAAACAAACACAGACGAAACAAATAACTTTTTTTACGATGGAGTACGAACTTAGTGTCATAAAATGTCACAGAGGGGCACTGAATGCTGTATTGCAAAATCCAGGTAGGGAAAGTATTGCTCTTTTTGTGCTTTCGCCCCCCCCCCCTAGGACAAATATTCGAGCTGCTAGCCAGGCAAAACCTTACCAAAAATATATTTTTTTACTGCACTTCGTAGAAGCGTGTTTCCTACGATCCGAAAAGCGCGGGCTAAGGTCATAAACTGACATCCAATACTTACCCCAAGCAAGCTACAGAAATCAACCAAAAAATCACGTCATCAAAGGAAGTCGCAGGCTCGTTAAACCGCGTATGGGGATGGAAAAAAGCATGAAAAGAACTCACCACAAAAAAGAGGGGTGTGGGAATGAGTGGAGAGGGCGAAAATGCGTAGGCGGTGGTGTTTCCCAAGTGGCACGCAGCTGGAATATAAATAAAAAAATATTAAAACGCCACGGAAATAGTATGGGTAGGGGAGGAGTAGGAGGGTGAGGAGAATTTCGCAAATGACGCGGTATTCTCTCGTTTCACTCCCCCCTCCCTGCCTCCCGGCAATCTGCTCTTTCTTGAGCGGCGAACCCAATTAGCAGGGCTGCGGTATGAAAAGGAAGGCGGAAAGTAATTTGTGATGCGGGGAGGTGAGTTGGAAAAAAGGAGGTGGGGGGGGTCTTGAAAAACTTCAGGGCACAGCGGGGACTTGCCGGTTCAAACTACCCGCCGTGGAAGGAAAAACAAATTACAAGAACATCTTTAAAAACAAACTCTCCCCCCCCCCCTTCCACTGCCCATAATACAGCTCCTGAAACGTCGAGATATTTACATATGTATAGTTAACTTAACCTAGTAAATCTTACTTAAGGCCTTCTATTAATACGACTGCCTTGTGTGCACATCTGCAGCTCTGCTTCATGTAAAATGATTGTATGTTTTGACTCTCTTTTGTCTTGGGGTTCTACCGACAAATCACAGACGTATGGTGTTACAATAACAGTATTCTGATTGGTGCAGTCAAATGAGGGATGTGTCTGAACAAAGACACGCTGCCAATAACCACGAAGCACAACTGCAGATGCGCACGTAAGACAATGAAACGAAATGGTGCTAAAATATTTTCATGACAAACTCGTGGTACTAATTGAATCGTTTATTTCAGAAACCACCTAAGGGACAAAATATCGAAAAATGTGTTTTTGGTAGTACTGTACAATTTAAAGGTAAATACATCTTTTAGTGCAGAAATAACCTATGTTTCATATTAGCAATGCTCTTTGACAGTCTTTAAAATAATCCGTTTATTGCAGAAAGAACCCAAGCGCCGTCGCTTAGGTTCTTTCTGCGGTAAACTTCATTCGTGTCGGTTGGCGGCCTTGATTAGATCACTTGTTTTGTGACACA
>PNEQ01060208.1:11123-29536 GCA_003012365.1 Medauroidea extradentata | reverse complement strand
AGTAATCACCTGTTTTACCAGAGACTTCCAAAAAATCTATAAAACTTTCTTTGATCTCACACTCACCTTTTTCGTTTTTTGTGACATACCGTATTACTTGACTCATTTGTTCAGTGTTGGACACATCAGGGGTGCAGTCAAACATTACTGTGTAATACTTGGCTCGTATAACATCAGCAATTATTTTCTTTCGGACAAGATCGCCCATCATTTCAATTATCTCGTTTTGTATGGTTTTTGATAAGTATGAAACATGGCCTTTTTTTAATTCTGCAAGAGCCATTTTCAAGGTAGAATTATGTTTGGACAGTAGGATGATAAGGTTCAAAAAGTTTCCTTGTTCTTTGGAAGCAAATGAGGAAGTGAGCTGATCTGGAGTTTCCTTTGAGCCTCGCAATGGGAGACAGTTTGTAGCAAGGTACAATATGGCATCAATGATGATAAATAACATTTCCTTCAATTTTTTTTCTTTCGCGCTCTATCGCCTTTTCAAGATGACTGCTAATACCATGGTCACTGTCCAATGTCTTCAACAAAGTCTTCCAATTAACAAAATTTTCCTTGTGTGTTTTTGAATTTTCATGCTGACATAACTTCTCAGACATTTTTTTCCAGTTGGTAAAACCACTTGTTTGTAGTGTATACATCCCTGGCCTATAAGACTCGGGAGCCTTAAAAAGTTTGCACGGAATACAAAAAAGGGAATTATTTTTCTTAGAATGTTTTAACCAAGTCCGCTTTACTTTTTCAGTGTTAGACAATTCCTTGTACAAAACTGAAGCTGTAAGGTGACGATTACCTCTCTCCGTTGATTTAAAATCAATAGACTGAGAGAATTTGTCTATCAACTTTGCAGACTCCCTGCATAAATAACAACACATTTGATCAGTCATACGTTCACTACTTGGCCAAGTTCCTGGATCAGATATGTCAATGGAGGTTGTCTCTTCTGTCATACAGTCTTGCGTCCCCACAGTAGCATCAGGTATCAGTTGCGAATGATTAGGCGAACTATTATTTATTATTTTTTCCTCTTGGATACTTTCAGTGTTTGAACGGCTACAACCAGCTGAATTACAATCAATTTCTTCTGGATTGCACTTGGGTGGTAATGATATTTGCAAAACTTCATGTACGCCTATGTGTTCTTTTTCCACTGTTTCCTTAGCACTATCGCCAGAGTCACACACTTCTCCATTTTTTGATTCAACTTGCGTAGTACGAGACACTTTAACTTCTTGCAGCCACTGAGTCATGGCTGCTGCACTTTGTTTGACTTTTTTGGCCTTTTCTTCTGCTCTCTTCCTATATTCAGCCCCAGATAACCATTTTCTAGGAATCATTGCTTTTTTGGGTCACTCAATCTGAAAACAAAATGGGTTTTATATTCTTAACAATAAGTTTAGATTTGTCACTAGTTGGACTGTTGGAGTATGTCTTACAGTATGTTGCAAAATTCCATCTCAATGTTTTGGGAAAACAATGCTCACTTGTAGAGGAACAGCAAATCTTTTATCTTATGTGGACATAGGTCCGAAACAATACAGGTGGGGTACGAGGGACTTATTCCAGTATTTTTCACGTGCATTAATTTAATTCAGTTAAAGAAGAAGGAAACAGAATATTCCAAACAAACCGTTTACGCCATTAAAAATAAAGAACAAAAAAACAGGACCTTATCAATCACACCCTAAACCCTTCACTAATTGTGTTAAAGCTTTCAAAGTAACCTGATATTCTAAACAAACCATTTATGCCATTAGGAAAAAAGAACATCATGGCACTTTAGGTCTTTAGCACCCCCTGCAAAACTGTATTCGAAAAGGAAATGCTTACAAATAAAATGCTCGCGAACGAATATAAGGCTGTGGTACCTTATTAAGACAAATTTTTCGATCTCTAAATGACAGAAGATACTTCGAAATACATTTTTTCAATAATTTCTAGATTAATTTAAAGGGATTTTTACCATGTTATATATTTTGCAAGGCACAACATTATATGGATTTATAAGGTTAACTGGTGAAATTTTCGTAAATGATATAATTATCATATTTTTTTTGTAATGGTAAACATTGTAACACACATTAACAGCTAATTAAAAAAACTACGGGGAAAATAATTTTGCTTGCTACTCTCGTTTAGGCTTAAAAATAAAGATCGCTAAAGTAATATAAATAGGGATCGTTTTCCTAAGTTGGCTATTTTAGCTTGAAAAAGGGGGTGGGGGGGGGGAAGGAGCATTTATTTTGTAGACACCAAGAGTGATATATATTTTATCATCTTGAAGTTGTTTCTACCTGCCATAGTTTTTTTCATAATGGCATTTCATAGTCCAAATTTTCACTTTACTGTAAATGGTAATGGCAGCGCTGCACAGCGTTTGTAAGTGTCCGTGTTGATGAAGGGCATTTTGAACATTTTATTTCAAGTAGTAAGGGCCGACAATATCTTTCTACAAGTTCCTTACAATGTCACAGTTGTTCCTACTGTCTGTGTGTTAGTGCCGTTAGTGGTGTAGTGTGTGTGTGTGTGTGGCATAGTAACACATGTTATGGACTGTTGTAATGACGCCCCACAACAACATGTGATTTATTAATATATTTAATATGGTAACTGTAAAGCCTATTCATGTAGTACTTAAAGAGTAAAACATCATGGCTAATTATTTTCCTTTTACACTATTCGTTTGGACTCTAATTGTTGCGTTTGTTGGAAATATAAATAAAATTGTACAGCAGTTACCATTACACAATTTCTACAAGACAACCTTTTATTCTACTAGGTCACGTGAATAAACAATTAAACGAAAAGTAAGAACAAAGACAAAAAATAAGTGAGAATGATGCGAAAGTTTGTTTACAAGCCGTTAAATTTGTTTAAGAATTGCTATTACAACATCTGGTTATTTTATTTCTTTATTGAAATGGTACATACCTATTTATTCCGTGATATCCGCTAACTGCTACTAACAGTCTAGAGGTGATTGATCACACAAACCGACCCATAACACGAAAATAAATTACGTGTTTACAAAAACCCGACATCCGATATCCGAACACAACACTACCCATTCAAGAACTATTTTTGTACCTCTGACAAACAACACACACGGACACACACTACTGCCTGCACCTGCTGCAGTCTGGTGGTGGGCGCTTAGACAGCCTGGCAGGCCTTTGCACAGCGCAGGTGCCTCACCACCTAGGGCAGTGGGGGACCCGGATGCTCCTACATCTTCGATGGCCATGGTTAACTGCTAGGTCCGCCTCCTCCGCCTATGAGATAGAGAAGGAGCGGTCAGATGTTCCAGGTCCCACCTGAGAGCATCCAGTGTAGGAGGTCTGCACAGGAATGTGATGTCACTGGGTCCACCGTGGTGGTGACTCTGGGGTATCAATGTCCATTTTCTCCCCTTCAGCCTCGCTGTTCACTTGGTTATACAGAGACAGGTGCCCTGTTGGGGAGGATGGCTCTGCAGCACCCTCGTTGACGACCTCGTCCTCGGCATCATTAGGTAAAGTGGTTGTGTGTTCCTCGGAGGTCAGAGGTTCTTCCAGGCCTGCTTGACGGGAACTGTGCTTATCCGGCTGGCTCTGCCCTCCCATCCTGGTGGCAGGTGGCGCTGCCTCGCTCGTCATTTCTGCAGAAGATGACAAGGATGCGTCCAAGGGAAAGGAAACAGACAAGTTAGGCTGGTTCACTCTAGCTGATTCCTCTAGGTTTCTCTGGCTCCCAGGTGGTGCGCCCTCTGGGCTTTGTGAGTTCTGGCCAGTTATTTCTCCTTCCATCAAGTTGTCTGTGGGCGTCAGTGCTGGTGTGTCCTCTTGTGGTGTGTCACCACATTTCTGGTTCTTGTCTGGTCTCTGCTTGTTTTGTCGCACCTCCACGAGGCGAGGTCGTCCTTGGGAATTTTTTGTACATGGCGGCCCACTCGAATGATGTAACAGGTGTTACCTGCAACTCGAAGAATGACATGGGGTCCGGTCCATTTTGGGGCCAGTCCTGCATGGAATGCAGTCTTGCCTGTCGAATGTGGGTGTGTACAGGCGTACACCCTTTTTCCAGACTGGAGTTGTGGGGGTTTGCAATGTGGAGCCAGGGCACTACTGGGCCACATATATCTGCCCTATGTTGCTTTACCAGGTTTCTCTGTTGTCTTCTCCTATGGTGTCGGTCTCCACTGCTTTTATCTACTATACTTTCCCCTGGTGGAAAACAGGTCATTTCTCCATACAGCCGAAGATTGCGGCCCTATAACAATTCGCCATGTGAGTATCCAATATCAGCATTTACCCTGGAGCATAGAGTTTACAGGACAGCAGATAGATGCTCTGCCCAACTCGTATGGTCTCTCATCATTCGGGAACTGAGTTGCACCTTGATTTCCTGGTTCCTGCTCTTAGTGGGTTTGCCCATGAATGGTAAATGGCAGTGGTCTGGTGTTGTACATTCCATCTGGTGCAGTATTCCCACCACTTGCGACCTGCGAATTGTGTACCATTGTCTGTTAGTAAGGCACAGGGATATCCCCACCTACAGAAGAACTCATCTTCTAGGGTATGGACAATAACAGGTGTCCGTGTATTGGATACGTCGATGGCCTCTATCCATCTGGTGTACAGATCGATTAAAACCAGGATGAACTTCTTAACATTTTTGTTATGAGGGATGACCACATCAAATCGATGGAAACAGTGTCCATGGGTATTCGTGGCATCCTGGGCTTTAGGTGTTGTTGTCCACCAGCTCGCGACTTTTGATATGATTACAGTGCTGGCAAAGGTGCTCAAATTCCCTGATCTGTTGTGAGGTGCCTGTCCAATGGAAGTGGCACTTCAGGTTCGTCAGTGTCTGGGTGCCGCCCGAATGTCCTGCCCAGGAACTCTCGTGGGCAAACTGCAGGACTGTTATCCGCTCTGCCTCTGGTACAAATAATTTCCAGATTTGTTTGAATGTTGGGTATTCAATCTGCAGAATGCCATCTACGCCACACCAATGTGGGACTTTTCCTTAATCGCACTTCTCCATCTTCTCTCGTGCTATAGGACATTATCGCTGTGCGCCAATTATCTGGTCCTTCAATTCTTTCAGTGTCAGTTTGCCTTGTACCATCACGTTGTAGCACCTGGGTGCCTCGCCTGTGCAAGCTGTTTCATGACCCAGTGTGAGTAGCATTATTTCATCCCATTCCTCTTCATCCACAGCGATGGCATCTTGGAGGGCTCGGGACAACGTGTCTGCAAGCTCGTTTTCTGCTCCAGGCATGTGTTAGACTTCACAATCGAAGGATTGTAGGAACAGCGCCCAATGGGTCAGTTTGCTTCGCGCCTCCATCATCGAATGCAAACATATTAAGCAGCTGTTTTCTGTCGTTAAGGTGAATCTCTTATACTCTAGGAACTGGCGATATCTTTTGACGGCCCAAACGACTGCAAGGCACTCTCGTAAGTTTACATCTACCGCTCCGAAATTCGCACAAGTGAAGTCAGTAATACAATTATCGTCGTCTATCGTCGTCATACTGGTATAATGATGCTCTCAGTCCTAGTTCACTTGCGTCAGTCTGAAGGTATATGTGTCTGCTCGGGTCGTGTCGGGCCAGCTTCGGACATTCTGCAACCTTGAATCAAGCTTTCCTCGCAAGCTTGCTGCAGGCTTGTCATGTGGAGACTAGTTACCTTGATTCAAGCTTATGGCTTGACATGACAAGCTTGTTGCAAGCTTGCAGACTTGTCATGGAAAGCATGATTCAAGCTTGAAACAAGCTTATTTTGATATCAGGGTGTGGATGACAAAGGTGAATCTAAGGGTAAAGAAACAGACAACTTAGGTTGGTGCACCTCTGTCGTTTTCTCTATGGCCTGTTCAGTAGACATTGAACAGTCTGGTCTTGGCAGTAGTCTGTTCACTGGTTCACCTTCTGGTATCTCAGCAGTAGGTATCACAGCAGACGTGCCAGCCTGCAGCATCCCTTTTCACTCCTGGATCTTATTGGGCTGCTGTTCGCTCTGCTGCATATTCACTAGACGTATGTCACTATTGTGAAATTTTCAATTGTATCGCCCCACTCTATTGATGTAGCAAGTATTACCTGCACCGCTGACGACGACTGCTGTCCTGTCCACCTCTGCACAAGTACGGCATAGAATGCCTTCTTATGCGTGGATTGAAGATGCGCTCATGTTTACACCCATTGGCCAGACTGGAGTAGCAGTGGTGGCTTTGTGGAGTTTGAGCACCACTGCACTATATACCTCTGTTGTCGCTGCAGCACCCTGGTCCCTTATCTGCCTCCTCCATTGGCGTCGTTAACCGCTACTCTTCCCAGGTGGTAAACACACCATCTCTCCAGGTAACAATTCTGCAGGTGAATATCCCATGGAAGCATTCACTCGCGAGCACAGGGTGTAGAGGATGGTGGGTAAGTGCTCTGCCCAGCTTGTGTGATTCCCGTTTAAACTGTTTTGCAGCTGCACCTTGATTTCCTGATTGTGGTGCTCTGTCGGGTTTTCCCTGAGATGGTAAATGGCAGTGGTTTGATATTGGACATTCCATTTCTGGCCTGTGAACTGAGTGCTGTTGTCTGTAAGCAAAACTCGCAGACACCCCCATCTACAGCAGAACTCGTTCTCGAGGGAGAGCACGATGACATGGGTGTGTATGCTAGACACCGCAAAAGCCTCAATCCACCTTGTGTAGAGGTCTGTGATGACTGAGATGAAGAATTTGCTACCTCTGCTCTTCAGGTATGGTCCCACCTGCTCGATGGCCATGGTATCTATGGGTACTCATATTCTGGGCTGTTGCTGTTGATTCCCTTCAGTACACTGACTCTTCATTCTGTTACAATGCTGACATTTATGTACGTAGTCCCCTGTTTGTCGTACTGCACCTGGCCAGTGGAAAAGGCGTTTGAGGTTAGTCAGGGCCTATGTACCGCCTGTGTACAGTACTGCGACATGTTCTTCCACCATTCAATAGATTTTCGTGGTGTCGGTTTGTTTATTTTAGTAAATATGCCTATGTTTAATTGGGTTCATTTGTAACTAAGGTGTCGCTTAAGGCAGTCGTGTTCTTTTGTAAATTGATTTTGTTATGTATTGCTATATTATTGAACTAACATAACTTATAAAATTTAGGAAATAATAAAATAAAAATAAAAAATAAACCCAAGTTAACATGCAACACAACGGTGTGACGAAACAAAACACAGTAGTTTTCCAGACTGAGAGTAGAACGAAGTTTCGTAACGAACACTCGTGTTCCTAAACCCTGTGTGTCTATCAGATGTTGGGAACAGATTCCAGTTCCCGAAACTTCGTTCTACTGTCTGTCTGGAAAACTATTGTGTTTGTTTCGTCTCATAGTGTTGCCTATTTACTTGGGTTTCTTTCTTATTTTAAAAAATTTTAATTTTTATTATTTTCAATTAATATATGTTTGTCCCTGGTTTTATTTAACCCGATTCCATTATTTTTTGGAAATTTATGTCATGTAAGTTTCCTGTTGACAAAAGCATACTCTGCTTATTTATGTTTTTCTATTATCTTGTTACGGGCATTTAGGAATTAGCCCGTCTTAATTTGTAATATATATGTTTATATAAAAATTACGTATGTAGTTTGGGGTAGGTAATGAACAAACCCTGTGTTTTCGAAGGACAGAGGTTCTCTCTCTCTCTCTCTCTCTCTCTCTCTCTCTCTCTCTCTCTCTCTCTGGTTGAGAGAAGCGACGTCTTGGTGACGCCAGAAAGGGGTTGACGAGAGCCATCGATCAGCTCATGACATAAGGATGGGGGGACAAGACTGACTCTCTGGGCTGTGAAAAATGTCCGAGCAGAACTTTTTGTCTGGTGTGAGAAGAAGGTTAGCCCTGGACCCCACATGGCATAACTGACTCTCTACTCTACCCCACCCCCTTTCCCCCTGCCTTTAGAAACACAAAACAAGCAGGGCCACACCAAGGGAAAAGAAACGACCAATCAGGGGCCGAGCTGACCTAACAATGTAAAATATTTATTGAGTAATGTAAAGGGTTTTTATTCAAATTTTGTGATAAGTGTATTTAACTGGTATGTTATAAATAATTATGTAATATTTAGGCAAATGAAAAGAAACAAAAAAATTAATGTCGGTGCCGTCAGGAGCCGGAAAGGCAAGGCTAGGGGGCGTGGCCAGTGCGAGAATTAGAGCACATGGATTGGCTGGTGCGGTTAGGCGCGCGGAGGTGCAAGTCGCCAGCTGAGACGCGTTTGTTGAAGGGGTACTCTGTCCGGAGAGCCCGACGGGAGCAGAAGGAGAAAGACGTCGGTGATTATGTTAGCAGAGGACAACTTTTTGTTAGATTAAGTTACTCATCGTAGCCCTGTGTGGGCAGACACGCGACGACCACGTGATAGCCCGAGGTTGCTTTGAAAATAATTTTTCGATATTAAGGACGTACAGCCACGCTTCCGAAAGCCGAGTCTTTTCCGACGCTAGGCGAGCGCCAGAAAAAAAGAAATAACTTTGTTTTAACATAATTCATAAATATAACATCAGAGGTTCTAAAGGGTTATAGCCTGAAATCACAAGTAGTGAAAGGGTGCATAACATAATGGCGCAACAACTTCGGGGCTTAAGTGCGTGAACGTATTTTGATACCTGCGACGTGGACTTGAACCACGAACCCTGAGGAAGAGTGTCGTATCGGTACGCGAACCGCAGAGCAGACGCGAGAGAGAAGAGCAACGGGCCTAGAGATACAGCGACGGTCTACGAGCTTCACAGCGGCGAGGGTTCTGCATCAAGGACGTCAGAGGGCAGAGGCGACGCCGGCAGAGACGCTGTCCCGACAAGACTTCACGACTACACGACAACTCACTATCGGGAACCGCAACCTGCAGTGGTCGGAGAGAGATTTGAAATACAACAGAATGCAGCTTGGTGAGTTTGGAGCATCGTATTTCAGCAGGCAGCCACGCCGAGGGGAGCAGCTAAGGCAGAACGACGTCGTAGTTTGTTGTGCAGTTTCAGTGCATGTGACACACCAGTAGGTAGTCAATTTTATTTTCAGAAGTCCATGGAAACGTGGCACCGGCTGGCCATTCGCCAGAAAGCAGAAATGCTATCACAAGTTGAGCAAGGGCTGGACCAGGCAGGTAATGAGGTTATCGTAGTAAACGAAAATGAGGCCACGACAGTAAGTATATGCTGCGAGTCAGGTTTAGAGGGGAAAATTGAACCAATAGGGAACATGCAATCCAGAGAAATGGCCTCGGTAGGAGACGCGGATGTTATGTTCAGTGAGCCGAGTTTAAGACCGGGTTCTAACAGCCTCGGGGTGGCAAGTTCAGGCGATTCTGATACGTCAGAGCTAAACCAGAGAACGAGAGAGAAGACAAGCATGGGGTCACTAGATATTCAGGTAATTTTTGGTCATTTGTTAACCGCAATAGAAGGGGTGAAAGGTGAAATAAAGGGTGTACAAGGTGAAATAAAAGGTGTACAAGGTGAAATTGAAGGTGTGAAAGGCGAATTAAGGCGAGAGATTCGTTCGATGACCGAGGGAATGGGCGAGAGAATGCGCGATATGGAAGAACATATAACTGGTACAGTCGCTTCACTTAGGGCCAGGGTTGATAATCTAGAGGAAGTGACGACGCAAAAGTTTGTAGAACAGCGTGGGGAGTTGAAAGCGGAGCTGGGAATTAGCATGCAAGAGACACATAAAGCGTTACAAGAGAAGTTCGAATCACACGCTACCAGTGTCGCGCGTGTTGTGCAGGCAATAGAAGAAAGAGCAGTAGAAACGGCGGACCGCCAGGAACAGCAGCTATGCTAATTAGTAACAGAAACACAAGCGACAGCAACCCGATGCGATCAGGTAGACAACCGCGTAGCTCAGGTGGAAAATTCGGTCAGTGGTATGAACTGTAGCGCAGGAGGAGGCGCGAAAATTTGCTGTACAGGGCGTACCACCCGGACTGTCTCGACAGTAACACTACCTAGCATAGAGAGGTTAGTGTCAACTTTTAGTGGCTTGGTAGGACAGTCTAGGCCTATTCCTTCGCTTTATCCGCCGCATGGATAAATTCGTAAAAAATTTTCCTTGCAGTGAGACGGTCAGGATAGAGCTATTCCTTAGCAGGTTGACGGGCCCCGCCGATAACTGGGGGCAGATTGCGTCGGAAAATTGTGACAGCTACGGCGATTGTCGCGCGGCATTTATGTCTCGTTTTTGGTCGCCGGTGGTACAGGACAGACTTACGCACCACATATATCAGGGGCGCTACGTTGTAAATGGGGCGATGTCTATGTCAGACTATGTGCGTGATATTGCGGATGAGAACGCGCACTTAGAAAATGCTTTTACGCCCGCGCGACTGATACACTATCTTGCGAGACATTTACCGCAATATATCCAAAATGCGGTAGTGACAGCAGAAGTGACCACAATTGACAGTTTTATTGCGCTCCTGGAAAGGTTTGAAGTGCAAGACAGCCGTGACAGAGACGGGCGATGCGCGACAGGTTTCCCTGGGATGGTTGAGAATGAAAATGTGGGTCAGCATGGGCTGAAGGGACAAGAGAGGCGTTGGCGAGACCGACCGGGATACCCCCGCGACAGAGAAAATCGGAGAGTAAGCATGACGGACCGGGACACAGGGGGTAGACACAGCTCTCAAAAGGAAGAAAATAAATAGTACGAGGAGGTGACCCACGCCACGGACAATGTCGAAAAGAAAGCCAAACAAAAGGGTTAGGAGGAGAGAACAATGTCCATGTTGTCCAAATACACGTGGAGCAGGCGGGAAACTAGGGCAGGCTAGCCGCGATTGTCCCACGCCGCTAGTGTTACCTGGTGATGGAGGGGCAGAATATACACTTGCAACGTGCGAGATAAATGTAGACATTGAGGAAGCTGAAAGGGACGAGAACTGGGATTATTCCCCAGCCATAGGGAGAATAGGTGAGCAGAAATCACCAACTCTGCATGTTAAAATACGTGGCTATCCATTTCAGGCACTAATAAACACAGGGGCCGAGGTGTCTGTTATAAGCCGATCTGTATTTGATAAGCTTGTAAAAGGGGGATACGAGAAAGATGTTGTCGTCCTACCGACTGCTGGGGTTACGTTGGTCGGGATAAGCGGTGCCAAGGTCAAAGGCACGAAAACGCAAATGGTAACTGAAGTTCAGATAGGGGACGCAAGTCTTACGATGAATTTTATCGTAGCGCAGGACATTAAGCCGGAGATAATTATCGGAATGGATATGCTGAATCGGTATGAAGCGAGGATCGCCTGCCGTCAGAAAATGATACAGCTCCGCGATGACTGCAAAGTGTATAAATTCATGTGGGATGGAAACCCTTGTCCACATAACGTAACGCTGCCGATTTTGCGACTCGCCCACTACAACCAGTGGCGCGCAGCGATTTCTACCAGTAGGGAAGTATTACCTGGCGAAATTACATAACAGAAGCGATTACAGATACGCGAGAGGACATCGGGGATACTCACAAAAGCACAGTGTCGCGAGATAGACGGAATGCTGGTAAAACATGCGTCGGTATTTGCCCAGGAACCCGGAAAAATCAAACCCTATGTCAGCCGCTTCAAAATTAAAGAGCATCAGCCCTATGTATGTCAAGTGTACCCAGTTCCTCAGAGACGTTGGTCGGCGGTGGAACGAGAGATAAGGAAACACTCAGGCGAACGTCGTAAATCGGGAAAATGGAAAAGAAAATTTCCCAGAGACAGTTTTTTTGCAATATTTTTCTGTATATACAAATGTCAATTTACCATGATAATATAGTAGGACTTGTACATAATGTATCGAGAACAAAACATAATGACTGAGGATCTGAAAAGTTTGTGTAATTAGTGTAATAAGATAAGAAGGCAGATACTAGTGTTGTATGTGTAGGGCAGAGTTTTTTCTAGGATTTTTTTTTGTGTAATAGAATCAAGAGGTAGTAACGCGCGGGTCAGGCAGGACAGGGAAACGCTGGTTAGAAGAGGCGAGGGCCTTTGTAGTTTTATGAGTCCAGGCGGGCGACGGGTGAATAGAAAACGTCCTTTTTTCCTTTCTCTCTCTCTCTCTCTCTCTCTCTCTCTCTCTAGCCACCCACGAGGTGGAACGACCATTGGTCACGGACGAAGCCGGCAGGGCCATGGAGACAGGGTACCATGGGTTCGGGGTCTTTATGTTATTTTTCGCATTTATTTTATGAGAGTCCTACCCTTGCTCAGTTCCAGCAACGACGAATGGTGAGTCGACGCGACGTTGTTTAGAAAGTGTAAATTGGTGTGTCGCTTAGGTAGGCAAGATAATGAAATGTGAGTAAGTGAAAGTGCTACAGCAGCAGAAATGGCGAATCCACCTCTGTCATACTGACGACAGTGAATTCCCCACTGAGGGTATATGTTACGGGCATTTAGGAGTTAGCCCGTCTTAATTTGTAATATATATATATATATATATATATATATATATATATATATATATATATATATATATATATATATAAATTGCGCATGTAGTTTGGGGTAGGTAATGAACAAACCCTGTGTTTTCGAAGGACAGAGGTTCTCTCTCTCTCTCTGGTTGAGAGAAGCGACGTCTTGGTGACGCCAGAAAGGGGTTGACGAGAGCCATCGATCAGCTCATGACATAAGGATGTGGGGACAAGACTGACTCTCTGGGCTGTGAAAAATGCCTGAGCAGAACTTTTTGTCTGGTTTGAGAAGAAGGCTAGCCCTGGACCCCACATGGCGTAACTGACTCTCTACACTTCCCCACCCCCTTTCCCCCTGCCTTTAGAAACACAAAACAAGCAGGGCCACACAAAGGGGAAAGATACGGCCAATCAGGGGCCGAGCTGACCTAACAATGTAAAATATTTATTGAGTAATGTAAATGTTTTTTATTTAAATTTTGTGGTAAGTGTATTTAACTGGTGTGTTGTAAATAATTATGTAATATTTATGCATATGAAAAGAAACAAAAAAAAAAATTTATGTCGGTGCCGTCAGGAGCCGGAAAGGCAAGGCTAGGGGGCGTGGCCAGTGCGAGAATGAGAGCACACGGATTGGCTGGCGAGGTTAGGCGCGCGGAGGTGCAAGTCGCCAGCTGAGACGCGTTTGTTGAAGGGGTACTCTGTCCGGAGAGCCCGACGGGAGCAGAAGGAGAAAGACGTCGGTGATTATGTTAGCAGAGGACAACTTTTTGTTGGATTAAGTTACTCATCGTAGCCCTGTGTGGGCAGACGAGCGACGACCACGTGATAGCCCGAGGTTGCTTGGAAAATAATTTTTCGGTGCTAAGGACGTACAGCCACGCTTCCGAAAGCCGAGTCTTTTCCGACGCTAGGCGAGCGCCAGAAAAAATGAAATAACTTTGTTTTAATATAATTCATAAATATAACATCAGAGGTTCTAAAGAGTTATAGCCTGAAATCACAAGTAGTGAAAGGGGGCATAACAATCTTTAGTATTTTTTGACAGTCAATTACTTCCCAATGGATATGTACAAGCAACTAAATCCAGTCAAAATTTGCATGTTCTGTTGCCATGCAAATAGTGAAAACTAATTGACTTATGTACGTGAAAATATTCACAGGGAAATAAAATACTATGGGCTACGTAATGAAACATTGGAAAAAATCCCGCGAACTGTTTTTGTGGTTTAAAAAAATTTCTGAATTTGCAATTTTATTTACCTTTACGATTTTTTTTAAATTAAAAAAATACATTGTGGGTTTTTCAATGTTTTATTGCATCGTTCTTGGGATGTAAGTTCACAGTGAATTATTTTGTTTAAGTAGGTCAGTTGGTTTTCACTATTTTCATGGCAGCGTAACATGCAAATTTTAACTTTGGGATCCCGTTATGAGACAACTAAATATGAGAGCTAAAATTGTTTCGTAAGAGTAAAATGTACTCATCGTCTACAAAACTAACAATATTTCATAAAAATATACCATTCTGATTTTATCGCACCTGAACACCCTTAAGGCGGTTACACAATTGAAAACTTTAACATTTGACTTTACGATAGCTTCCAATATCTGATTCTTATGAAGTCGTACATAATGGTGTTGGTTAAGCTAAAGTCAAGCAGCCTTGACCTTACGTTTACGTAAAACTTAAAACGTATGTCAAAGTCATGATGGTCGTTTGCATAGGACAAGTTAATTACGTATGTTATAAAGTGTTTATTTCTAAGTATCGTTTCCTTTTGCAGTATTGGATGTCTTAATTGTACTAGGAAAACCTTGTAAACAGCGATAGATAAGTTATTCGTGTGCTATAAGTTTCGTAATTTAATGGCGTATATGTCTTCCTGTAAAAATAAATATTATAATGTATGGAACATATTTTAAAAAACTCAGCTTATTTTCGGAATTTTTATGTGATATGCTTTAGTAAAAAATCCACAACATTTCCGTTTCGCAAAAAAAAAAAAATCTCCGTGGTTTTTCAAGTGTAATTTCTTTAACTTTACGTTCGAAATGTGTATTGACGTAATACTTAAAATAACGGAACCGTGAAGTCTAATGTTCAGTTAAGGTTAGTTCAACTACAGGTTAGAAAGATCAATGTTAAAAGTTTATCTCAGGAAAAATTTTGCCGTTTGAGCGCTGGTGTGGGTAAGGGGTGTAAATTGACCAATCACAGTGCTTTTTTGAAATTTATGTTACTCTACGTTGATAATTTAAGACGCGACATTAGTTTCTTTTCACTTTAAAATTAAATTAAACACTTTCTGTAATTTCAAAGCTTATTTAAATTAAATTTGACAAGGTTTTCGTATTTTTCTGGTCCCTTAGCGATTGCAGCTAAACTAGCGGTAGGAATTTTCCCTGTGCCAAACGCTCCCATAAGAAAACACATTTTCTTTCTAACCTGGAGAAGAATTAACCTTGGTTCAAATATTCCACTTGTGTGTAGGCCTTCAGCCGTATAATCTCGACCGAGTGACCTCGGAGATGAACCCGATATCTGCTACCTCGTGACCATGGCAACTGCTTCCCCCGGTGTCGCCCACGCACGCGCGAGCCCAGATCCCACCTGTCAACCCTCTTCTCTTCTCAATATACGCAACCTCCCACGCACTGCAGAAATAGCGCAGACCAAGGGCTCATATGATCCTGCGTTAAGCGGCATGGAAAGGTACGATATCGAGCGGACGAATGAAATACTCAGTCGTCAATAAAATATGCACTAGGCCTACCAATAAATATTCGATGAGATATTTTCCGAGTAGATATTTTATCAGCGGACGTTTATTTATATTTCATCTCTACGCGGCAGTATGCTTTACTTTCGAGTACAAATTAAAAAAAAAAAAAAAAAAAAAGAACTTTAAACCACAAAATCTACAAAAAAATGGAAAATTGTCATACTTATCATTTTTAATATGATATCATCTAGGCCTACGTAATAACAGAATTTAAAAAAAAATCTCGTTTCGATTTGAAAATAATTCTACTATCCTAAAATTTCTGCGCGATACGTTACGCCACAGTAATTTTTCAGTGTGCTGATAGCATGCAAGGATTATTAACTGTAGCTGTTGGTATCTTGACAAATTGTAATAATTCCATTAACACAACACACAACTCTTAGGTTTTTGTAATGAAGACTGTACTAATTCGGAAAATAGATTAATTTTAAGTGCTAAGCCATTTGACACCACATTCATTAAAAAACTTCTTCTGATAGGGTACACATTTAATTTTTATAAAATACTAGCTGCCCCGGCAAACGTAGTTTTATCACATAAATAACTTATTGTAACTGTGTAAGGATGTGGTATATAAGTAGAAGAGGTCTAATAATAAAGAAATAAATAAATAATAATAATAGAGCAGCGACACCTGGTGGGGATAGACTGGTATCAACTCGTGGGGATAACTGATCAATTATCACTTACACAGTTATCGACCAGGGTCTAAAATTATTAAATTAAAAATATTTACTAAACAATAGCAATTAGGAGTGTAAAAAATTTAAAAAAAAAAAAAAAAAAAAAAAAAAAACCTATTCGTCGCAGACCTACCGAATGTATATACAAAATTTCATTAAAATCAGTTAAGCCATTTAGGAGGAGTATGGAAACAAACACTGTGACACGATAATTTTATATAATAGATAGTTATGAGCTTTTGTTGACGTGAGTGCAAACACTTATGTATACAAGCATGGTGGCTGTTTGCAGTATAACTGTATTAGAAGATCTACAGTGTTGTTGTTCGACGCAAACCTCTTAACTTCTGCGTCCAGTGATGGTGAAAATGACCTTTTGTAACAGCAGCGTGCCACAAGACTTCTGTGCAAGTCCTGGTTGTTATATTTAAGCAGAAATGTACACTGAACCTACTTAATATAGACTGATATCAGTGCCTCAGAAGATAACATTTGAACCCATTTTGGCCCAACATTGGATTTGACGCATACAAAAACCGTTGTTGTAGGTTTATAAATATATGTTTATTATTATCTTCCGTATTTATTTTGAAACTATATGTAACATTTGTGTACTTTTTTCAAAATATTCATTATCATTTTAACCATTTAAACTGTTAGTTTTTACTTAGCGACATGAATATAATAATTTTTGGTTAATTTGTCTTAAATGACACTGTATTTAATTTAATTTCACACATTTGCTGGCAACTGTGCTGAAGGAATTTTTTTTTTAGTTTTCTTAGTTTTTTTTTTTTTGCCTCAGTCATTTGTGTTGCTAATTAAAATGTAATGTTCATTTACGGACCACTCTGTAATAATTTGTTGTTAGGTACTTCCAGTTTTCATGAATTTTGTTGCTTTTTGTTGATTCTTTGAGTTGTTCAGTCCATTCAGTTTACGACAACGTTAATTTTAATGCATAAATATTATATTTTTTATCACCTGTGCTAATGGAGTAAGTTTTTGTTCTGATTGTGGTAAGGAAACGGTCAAAAGCTACATGGGTAATCTTTAGTCAAGCATTCCTAAATCCTAGATGCATTATATAGTAAAACCCTAAAGATCTCACTTAAGGGCGCGGTATACCGCAATTTTCATCATCATTATTTTATTTTTTATTTGAACCTGTTTTTTTTTCTTATTTTAGACACAAAATGTGACTAAATTTGGCTGTAATGAAATTTTTTAATCTCTCATAGTTTTCGCTTAATGGCTTGTTAAAGTCATATTTTGCATGTTCCCGTTTTAAAGGCTACACTAAAACCAACTGATATAACAAACTAAAAAAAAAATCACAGTGGATATAGACATTGCAGGCTGCAATGTCATGCTCATAAAATTAAAGAATAAAAATTATTTGTATTAAAAAATTTAATTTAATTTTTAAAATTTTCAGTTTCAGCATTTTTTTTTTCAAATAATTTTTATTCTTTATTTCTTTGAGCATGTCATTGTAGCCTGCAAGACATTACGCGAAAACTACGAGACATAAAAAATTTCATAAGAGCCAAATTTAGTCACATTTTGTGTCTAAAATAAGAAAAAAAATATTTGGTACAAATAAAAAATAAAAAAGTGGTGATGAAAATTGCGGTAGACTGCGCCCTTAAGGGCTTGAGCCCGAGTTTCTCGGCTTTCGAGAGAATTATTTTTTAAAATGCATAGTACGAGAGTCTATTTCGTAAAACCGCTTCGTAACTTTTTTGCAAATTGGTTTTACTATGCAATGTAATTTTTCGAGACAAACTGTATGATGAGTATAACTAATTTATTAGTTAAATGAAATTTCGTTAATTAACTAATTAGCAACTCTTTTGCAGTCTTCTGACTCGACAAAATTAGAGAATGCAGTTTAAATAAGCCATAACAAAGTTACGAAGCGATTTTACGATATCGGCTCCCATTTACGTTTTAAAAAATAATTGTCGTTAAGTGCGAAGAAACTCGGGCCCATGGCCTTAAGAACCCTATCTATACAGCACAAGCTAGATGCCGCTTCTGAGGCACGGGAGCAGGCAGGCGATAAGAGCTAAACTGGTTCGTGTTTCAACAACTCGCCTCTTTGCACAAGGCGAGAAAACGGTGTGCAGTGTTTAGTTAGGTCGTTGGCTTTTCCTATCTAAAAAAAAAAGTTTAAGGTATTTACACTTTCGAAATATCCTTGTATCACATTTTAGACTATTTAACTGGTGTCTCTGGGACATGAAAAATACAGTAGTCCATTGGGTTCAAGATATATCGACAATTAATTAAAAAACACATTTAATCACTTTTCGCCCCTTTTCGACTCCTTAGGCGAGGAATTCCGAAAATTCCTGAAATTGCTTTTCAGGTATTTGAGTAAGCATATATCTTAAACAAAAATCACGTCGCTATATAAAAGTCTATGGTATATATATATATATATATATATATATATATATATATATATATATATATATATATATATATATAT
>PNEQ01060208.1:0-11023 GCA_003012365.1 Medauroidea extradentata | reverse complement strand
GAACACTTCGATATCTCGATTGGTTCGATGGATATGGAGGAATAATCGAAAACATATTTCACTTATTTTCACCCCCTTAATTAAGAATTTCAAAACGTCGTGGTGTCCTGTCATAGAGAGTTGTATACATAACCAACTGAAGTGAAAAGCACGACAGTCAATTGTGTTTCAAAGATATAGACGATTCATAAAAACCTATTTGGCCCCTTTTTACTGCTAGGAGGTTGAATTTCAAAAAATCCTAGAACAACTTTTTGTGTATTTACGTAAGCAACACATTGAAGTGAATACCAATTCTCTATTCCGAAGGATTCGATAGATATCGATAGTTAATCGGAAACACATTTAAGGTATTTTCACCCAGTTAAATTTTGAATTTCGAAATATCCTTAAATTGGCTAACATGCATTTTTATGTGCGTCCCATTATGGTAGAAAATTACGATAATAAGCCGTCGGGTTCGAGCTCTATCGACGTTTAATCGGAAACACATTTCACTCATTTTCACCCCCTTAGAGATCGAATTTCGAAGAATCCCTTCTTATTGCTAGCCTGCGATCTGAGGGGAACTCACATACAAAATTTCACGATTAAGGGTCCAGTGGTTTGGGCTGTAGTTTGATATGTCAGTCAGTCAGTCAGTGTTCTCTTTTATATATAGAGATTTCATAAAAATTAGGACCATGATTTTGTGCCCAATCGAATTCTTCACCGCTTGGTTTCAGTACCATATGTTAGTTAACTCTGCAGGTTTACTCCATGGTCATTGACTGGAAGTTTCGACTCTCATTTATCTCTGGGTTATAATAGAGAGACACAGATACTTGGCGTCACATTAACCTCTATGATTGGCGCAGTCAAACGAGAGACGTGTTTGAACAAAGCCACCCAGCTGGTAACCATGCAGATATGCCCGTAAGGCATCCAAACGAAACTGTACCGAATTCTTTTCGAGACAATCTCGTGGCTCTAATAATATAATTCAAATTATTTCTGGGCGTCTGGACAATCTTTAAAGCTGCAAGTATTGATTCCTCGTTAAGTTCTAAGTCATGCCAACAGAACGCGCTAGCGTGCCGTTGTTCTGCGTATGTGTACAACAATTGTGTGGTCGACCGACCAACGATGCTATCAAACACCCAGTTTGGGTAATTCTCAGGATTTTCGAACGTTGAAAACGTGTCGGGCTTTGTCGTTGGGCGGCGGGGTTCCATGACGCTTCACGGCAAATAAAATCCCGCCTTACGCGATGCCTAATTTATATTGCCTTCCAGGGCCGTAGCAAGGCAGGAAGGGGGGGGGGGGTCCCAAAGGGGCAGAATGCTCTGGGTCCCAGCCTGAACGAGGCCCCGGTCCCTTGCACTAAACTCTGAGAAAAATGTTCGCCAATAGCCAATAGCCATAAAGCACTGCTGCAGATATGCACACAAGGCAGTGAAACACTGAAACAAATTAGAGCAAAAATCTTTTTGTGCTAATATTAGGGAGACGCTAATTATTACCTTTTGATTACATGCCTAACCTAACCTGTAAGAACACCGTGTAATCTTACATTGTACAGGCGTCCAACCCACTGGGTGATGTAGTTACGCAAAATGGGAACCTACCTAAAAAGTAATTTATTTGGAGATAATCATACTTTTTAGAAGGTGAAGGTCAAAAATATGTCACAGTAAGAAAAAAAAGCAATAAATAATAATATTTGGAGAAAATTTAAGCCCAGAAAAAAAATGGTTTACACACGGAAAAAATATTTTGTGGCAGCTACAAAACATTTTGTGGTCACAAAAAAAATATTTTAATGACATTACTAAAACATTGTGGCCACCACAAAACTGTTTTGTGTTTACTATAAAATAATTTTGCAGGGACGACATCAGTGTACAATGTTTATTTACACACAGTAGACTTTGGCCTTGATTATCTCGGTTTCTGTAAACTGTGGGTTAATTCCTTTCTGCGTAACAACGTTCAGTTTTTAAACGACAGTTTACTAGCGTCAGAAGAGTTCTGAATGGTGCCAGCTTTCGTCCTTGTAACCCGTGTAGACCATGCTCGTTATAATTTGAAACATACTGTTCTTGATTGAGTGAAATTGGTATAGTAATAAGAGATCCCCGGAAATGTCGCAGCTTCAACGCCCAGCAGGCTGGACTGCACAGTCCTGTATATTTTATTTTTATTTATTTATTTTTACGTTCCATGGATCCCATGCCAGCAAATAAATTGCTGGGGATATGGAACAAGTCTTATATTCAATATGTCAGTATAAAATTATAAACACATTAAAATACAACACACAAACATTAATACAAATTAACAATACATCACAATTCAAATTAGCACCATTCTGATGTAGTACATAGTCAATCACAAAAACAAGATAAAAATGTAAGTTTAATAAAAAACAATTACAAATTAGTTTAATATAAGTAAATTTAAATACAATAGTATATACTGCACTGTAAAATTTTAAAAATTCACATTGCATTTTTATTTAAACTGTATAAATTTGTGTACACTATGTCCTCATAGTTACTTGTATATTGTCTGTTGCTACAGTGAGTGGACAGTTGTACACGTGACAAGGTAGCTCGGGAATCTGTGAGTGTTTTCATGCAGGTCTGCCATTGGTTCACAGTTCTCTAGAAAGAACTTCATTATCTGTGTCCCTATAGATAGAGGCACGATTATTTCGCGAATTGATTCTAGGTCAGGTTGAATGTCTTCTGTGAGTAAACGACGCCTGTTTTAACACATCTTTGACGACTGGAAGCCAGTTATAAATCAAGTCGTGGTGGTATCACGTGCTACAGTTAGAACCCAATGAATACTTGACTTTGGCCAGTGTGTGTACAGGTCTGAGAAGTCTAGGCTGTTGCCACAATCTAAAAAATAGTTTGTAAACTTACCACACGTGCGTATAGGAGTGCTAAGAGAGTAGGTATAGTAGAATAGTTTCCCAGACATCCATGGTAACACTCCTAAACCTAATTATAAAACAGTCAAATGCATACTAAAGTTACCAGACTTGTATTGTAACAAGTGTAAAAGTTTTCATATTTATAAGACGGAAGTATGGTAATTGTCCCATACTGCGTCTGGGATAATAACTTCCTAAACATTTTAGAAAGTTTTTTTTTTTACAGTGGCAGATGAATACGCGAAATACTCGTGCCTCTGCCTATAGAGGACTTAATCAACGTGTACAAGAGTTTGAAATCTAACGTATTTCTCAAATAAATTAATGCAATTTTCGGGTTTCTAATAATGATGTCTTTAATGAGGGAACGCCCAATGCCACGTTCTGGAGGAAATAAATCGTGCCAAAACATTTCTTCAGAATTATTTCGCACCGATAAATTGCGGCGTTGAATTCCTTGTATTATCCTGAGTCAAACGACGTAACATATAACTAGGGACAAGCACATTTCTCGCTTGCTTTCGTGCATCAGGCTAGACTCTAAGCTATCATACATACGCACCGATGCAGCTCAGCTTTCTGGAACGGGAACGATGTACTGTGCAGTAAGGGGAGGAGAGGGGTGGAGAGGGGGGGCCTAAAACATTGCCAAGATAAACTCTAGCTTAAGCAGCATTTAAACTGTGCGAAATTTAATATTTTATCTTTCACGCGGTTGGGTTGGTAACTGAAAAAGGGTTGGTGTAATTCCTCCCAAAGGAAATAATTGAAGGGGACGAAATATCTTTCAAAGAGCGACAAATCGAGGAAATGTGTAATGTAAAAAAAATACGCGGGGCAAGAAGTTTTCGTACTCTCAAGTGTTCAACATTCGTCTAAATATAAATACAGTACTAATTAGTGGCAGTGTTGTAACCAGAATAAAAAAGAGGGGGGGGGGGTAACATGAGAATAATATAATGAACACCGACCATCCCTCAAAAGCGGGTGGTCCGTTGGCTCTCCCCCTGAAAGATTTGGATATCAAGATGCAAAATAGTGCATTGCATTGCATATCATACTAATCAAAATATTTTCAATATTTTAATATGATTATTTCTTCAGTTTTCTTGTGGCTATTTGGGGGAGGGGATTAGAATTCTAACGCCCCTGAATACGCCAGTGAACAGTAACAGCATGCAAACTTTGCGTTATTTTTTTGTAAACATACTAGACTTAGTTCACCTCTATACATCCTTGAACACAATCTGTGACATGATTGGCCACTGGCTGCTGTTTCCGTATTTCTCTGCTTATATGTGATTCGTCACTATAACATGGAAGTTTTGATTACTGACCTATATAGCCTTCCCGTTGAAAGCCACGACATTTTATGCTAACAGAGTGAGTGAGAGATTTTGGTCAGCGCTCTACGTCGAGGTCCTTAGCGTTGGTGAGGGGTGATATGAGGTGAGTATGGAACTGCGCCGGAATGAATGGGCGGGAGAACGGGAGATCCCCCAGATAACCCGCCGACCAGCGGCATCGTCCGGCACGATTCCCACATGTGAAAGAAAATCCGGGGACCGACCTCGCTGGGAATCTAACCCGGATCGCCTTGGTGGGAGGCGAGAGGTCTGACCCCTTGACCACTGCGACCCCTAATGCTAACAGAAAATGTCGACGAATGAACAGCAGTTTGAAGTTTAGCATGTAGGGAAAAAAACGGAATTCGCAAACCTCCTCTTATTAGTGTCAATTGATTAATTTATATGAAATTTTTTTAGTAAAATAAGTATAGAGGTACGTAAATTTTGCAGATACATTCCAGGTCAGGTTGAACGTCAATTATGTATACTTCATTATCATTAGACGTACGTAAATTTCGCATATACATTCCAGGTCAGGTTGAACGCCAATTATGTATACTTCATTGTCATGTCTGTGACTTGCTGGCGGCTGTTACGAAACGCGTTTGACTACTGAAAGCCACTAGTAAATAAGGAAATAATGCGAAGTGGTATCGCTTGCTACCTGCTTGTACGGTTATAAGCCAATAGATAATCGATTGTGGCCAGTGAGTGTATAGGACTGACAAGTCTAGGCTGCTGCCTGATGAATCCGCGAAATTGACGTACCTCTAAAAATAAGGGAAGCTGTTATGCTTTAACTTTTTAAAGCTGTGGCGCACTGTTATGGCCTTATGCAAAGTATCATGGTCTTATGCAAAGTATCATGGTCTTATGCAGAGTATCGTAAAAATACTGCTCGGAAAAATTGTAATTTGCAACACGTTCTCTTCTTGCAGCAAAGTGGTTGATTACTTTTGTTATGCTCAAAAGACATTAAATGAGTCAAAATATTAAAATTTTGCTTCGCAGCAAACACTAACATGCGAAAAATATAACTTCTTACAATATTTTTAGAATCAATCTTTACGCTTCTCTGTGTCCATATGTTTGTATTTATTTATACCTCATGATAGTGAACGACATCTTGTGAAGTGCTGCTTTAAACAGTTTCAAGGACCACACTTAAAAAGCTGCTAAGAGAGAAGATGAAATTTGTAAAGGAAACGGACGAAGATTGATGTGGTGCAACATTCATAATTTAAATGCATAAACAAATAAATTGAGAAATTTGTTTTCTTATTACTCTTGGCATGTCTCAGTCTGAAATGTTGTCCTACCTAGTCTACCTCGTGACTATAACTGTCCTCTGATGTAAAAAAAAAAAACACTGTAAGTACCGGAATTATGGTATACCTAACGACCAGGCATTCGTACCCGGTATAGGAAAATCAATTCTCAAGGGCGCCACCTACCTCACGTTTGAAATGCGTCGCAGTGTGGTTGTAAACAGTTTTTATCTACGAAAATATTCCACGTGTGGCCATTGTGCCAACGTAAGAAAACAAAACACACTTTAGACAAAGTTGGAAATCGCATGGTCATGACACTATGCTCAATAAAGCTAAGCTCTCCGATATAGCTAAAAACGTTATTTTTTGACTTCCGTACTTCAAAATGTACCAAATGGATGCATTTGAAACTTACATATAGACGTATACTGAACTTTGCTACAGACTTTCCACCAATAAAATTATATGGCTACTGCTTGGTGTCCCGAAGTAAAAAAAACGGCTCGGCGCACGCTACAAGGTCGCTCTTATAGCTTCGTCCTTTCTAAGCCTCCAACGTGCAGGTTGGCAGCGCTCTTAACCGAACATTGACGAAGCTCCCTTCCGTAAACCAACTTATGAAACGTAAAATAAATTATATAAAGAAATAATAACTAATTGAAAGTATTAAATTGTACCTATGCATGTCATTGACGAATTATTTTATTTAGTACGTTGAAAATTTAAATGTACACTCTAAAAATATATATCTGTCATAACACAAGTTTGGTTTAAATACGAGACACTGCAGAGTAACTTTGTCTAAACTGTAATGCACTATTAACCAAAATTGTGTCACAATGCAATCAGTTCAATGTTATAGTACTTGGTAGCTTTTTAAAGACAAGATTTATCATAAAAAATATATTCCACAATGAAAGTGAAATAACATTTTAAATTTACACTGTTAACAAACCAACTTAGCAGTGGGTTACATTCAAACGAAAATTTTGTTTCGGCCATAGCCGTCGTCAGTACAATGCCGCGGCCTTAAATTTGGCAACCCTGCCAAGTAGGGTCGGTTTAATAGCGCTTTGAGCTAGGCAATGGCAAAGACTACCTTGATTCGCCGGAATCACGGCCATAGACGAACAGGTCTGGACACTCGCCTGGAAACTTGACCCCCTTGTTGTTTGCTGTAGTTCACCAAGTTACCGAGAATATTGTGTTTTATTGGCGTTGATGTTAGGGCGGTCGGACTAAACTCCGCCCACTTCCTTTCCACTAAGATAAACAATTTATCAAAACGTTTTTTTTATCAATTTACGAAATTCTTTCTTCGCTCACAAATTTAAGAAAAGGCTCCAGCAATCTTGATTTACTTTATAAATTTAACAATGGAAAAAAAGTGGGCGGAGTTTGAGTCCGACCGCCCGGAAAACAGAGCCAAAAGTACGACATTCTCGGTAACTTGACGAACTACAAACTCCACTGATATAGGAGCACTACAAGCGCTTCTTGGAAGGGTTACCATATATAAAACGCCGCGAAAAGCAAAGAAAGTGTTTTTAGTACGTAGTAATGAAAATTGTACTAAGAACATGGTAGTTCTGAAACGATTTTCTCCATCATTCATTATGCGTGTTCCGACATAAATATTGCAGTTGGAAAAATAAAAGGTGTTAGGGAGAGGACGTTGCAGCCAACTTCGCAAGCCTTTGGCGGAAACAAGGTTATAGTTGTATAACATGGCAGTTAGGTCTGTAATTATACGCTCCCTGTGCTGGCGACGGCGTGATAAGAATGGTGATAGGTTTTGAAGGGGAACGAGGGGAAGGTAACGCGCGGCGTATTTTCGCCTCTCGTTTGTTTTCGCTCCGGCCGCAGCTCGGCGGCCGCCAGTGTTGTCAGAACAGCGGTGCTTGCTCGCGCGAACGGTCTGCGAGCTGATCGCGAGCGTGTCGCCTGCTGGTCTCATTGTTTGCGCAAGTGGTCCTGGCCTCAATGCTACCTCCAGGGGGCGCCGCTGAAATTATCCCCGCGTCTCTCCGGGGCGCTCAGCTGATTCCAGGTGAGTCTTAGCCCAACGTGCAATATTAAGGCCTTGCTCTTTAGTTTTGCAGTTATTTCGAAAATATTTTTTTACACAAATTAATGCATACATCAACAATTAATTCTTACAGTTTTAACACTTATATATCATCGATTGTATCTGAATTTTGCTGTAGCAACACACCAGACGGATTTTTAGATTATTGCCCCTGAAATATCACATATTTTGTTGTCAAAATACGCCAAACTGAAGCAAAATAATTTTTTTCTAGCGAACGGTACATTATACGCTCAGGCGAAATTGTGTATTGTATGATTGTACACAAATTCAAATTTTTTCAAAGCATTTGGTTGAATAATATATTGTTTGAAATAAATGAAAGATCATGGCGGGGTCACCGTACTTGCACTTCAAATGTGTTGCAGCGAGTTACGATTATTCATTTTTCGACGAAACCTTTTAAACACGCGTAATATTTGTATATCTAAGAATAGAACACACACTTCAAACTATCTCGCTGTAGTTTTAAAGATTCGGCATGTTTGTTAGAAACATCGTTTTCAGGCTTCACAAACTGGCCGAAAATGTGTTTTCCAGACTGTCGTATCTGGAAAATAACAACAGTATTCGAAAAAACACAACAATAGAAACAAGCATTAGACTTTGAACTATGCTGCCCTCAACTAAAATGAGTGGCAACCGCTTGAAGTCCCGGAGGAAAAAGCCAGCTGAGTAACATGCGCGGAGAGGCGACAGTACATTACATACAGCGGTGAACGGCACCCCTACCGCTCCTGCCTCACACACACGAAGGTAGTCTACCTAGAGAGGTCCCTTAATGCGGTTGAAGTGGGAAAAAAATCATGATTTTTTTATCTGAATGAAATATTGCTAGTTTTGTAGCCGTTGCTTGGAAGTTTATTTTTCTCCTACGAAAATGAGTACAACCAGTTTTTCCATAAAGTTATTTCAGGATCAATATTTGCATGCTTTATTTCATATAACCCCCCCCCTCCCACCCTCCAAATCTACAAATGAAATTATTCATAGTGAAACTACATGTCACGGGTTACTGCTTGTTGTATACAAAAACTCTTGTTTATGTAATAAAACTCTGTAATTTGGACTTTTTTGCTACATTTACCAGTATTATAAAATTCAAAACTATTTTGTAGTGGATTTTCACATGCTTCAAGCTATAGCCAGTGGCATTTAGTTTCACTATGAACTATTTAGTTTTATTATATTCATTTGTTATGGGGTTTTATGAAGTGAAAACATGCAAATGTTGACTATGAAATGTCATATTAGAGGCACGATTATTTCGCGTATTGAGTCTAGGCCAGGGATACTCTAAAAATAGTTTGTAAATTTACCAGACGTGCGTATAGAAGCGCTAAGAAAGTAGGTATGTAGAATAGTTTCCCAGAAATCCATTGCAACACTGCTAAACTTTTTTATCAAGCAGTCACATGTATACTGAAGATACCAGACTTGTATTGTAACAAGTGTAAAAGTTTGTATATTTACAAGACGGAAGTATGACAGCTGTCCCATGATGCGTCTGGGATAATAACTTCCTAAACATTTGAGGAAGTTTTTTTACAATGTGAACGTCAAGAGTGTAAACTTCACTGAATTTTCTGTGATTTGATGACAGCTGTTTTGATACACATTTGACGACTGCAGGCCTGTAATAAATAAGGAAACAATTCATGGTAATATCAAGTGCTTCCAGTTTGTATGGCTAAAAAGTTTAGGAAGTAATTAACCTAAACGCAGTATGGGACAGTTAGGCCTACCATACTTCCGTCTTGTAAATATGCAAACTTTTACAACAAACTTTAGTATGCATTTGACTGTTTTATAATTAGGTTTAGGAGTGCTACCATGGATGTCTACCATGCCTACTTTCTTAGCGCTCCTATACGCACGTGTGGCAAATTTACAAACAATTTCTTAGAGTGTAGAAGCCAATGAATATTCGACTCTGGCCAGTGCGTGTATAGGTCTGTGAAGTCTAGGCTGCTGCCTGATGAATACGCGAAACACTCGTGCCTCTACATATGGGGAAAACTGGGTGAGCAAAATTTTTTTGTTAGAGGGAAGTGGTCTCCCTAGTCACGTTTACAAAACTTAACAATATTTCATACAAATATAAAACTATGATTTTTCCGCACTCGTAAAGGGCATGTTAGTGTATGTCAGGCCCTGTACATGTATTGTGATATCACCTCTACGTCCAAAGTCGTAAACACACGCGCATTGTATACCCGCAGACTTGGGTTGGCGCAGTTGCCAGAGAACTCGCCTCTACCAAGGGGCTCCGGGTTCGATTCCCGGCAGGTTCGGTCCCCGGATCATCGCATGTGGGAATAGTGCTGGACGATACTGCTGGGCGGCGGGTTTTCTCGGGGATCTGCAGCTTCCCCTGCCCTTTCATTCCGGCGTTGCTCCATACTCACATCACGCCACCCCTCAACAGTGCCAAAGACCTAGATGTTAAGTTGCTGACCAAACTCTCTTCAGTTCAGTTTCCGCCTTAAGGGGGATTGATCCCTGCAAGATCGGTTTTACGGTTTTTCTTATCAATCAGGGAATACACACATTGTTTTACTTTTTTCACGCTGACAAGGCATACTTTATTGTTTCATTCACTTCTTGGAATCCATATGGCATTGTTTCTCTTAATGTTGCGGCCTCTGTAGTCGCTCCCGTAAATAAAGCAATTTTTCCTTTTCAGCTGTTTCCCGTTGCAAAATAATGAATATATTATGGTTCCAGTAATTACAGAAAAGCGATTAAGTTTGTATCTATGCCTTGTCGTGACAAATATTTTGATACATCGACTGGAACAGAAGTTATCGAGAAGATACAGATAAATCCAAGGTGGTAGGGATCAATACCCCTTAACGTTTTTACTTGGGACTTTATGAGATGAACCTGTAATTTTATTGAACCCGTCCAGTGTCACTTTAGACCTCAATTTCGAACGAATCCGATACATGTATCTTGAGAAACAACTGTCTAAAAAGCCCTATTTTAGTCAAGTTCGAGGGCTTAAAAATAATGCTTCCAGTGTACGTGATGGCGTAAATGATATTCACAAGTATCCTGACGTGTGTTTTATTTTCGTACATAGGCATTGTAGAGGCACGTTTACTGGTTCAGAACAAAAAAATATCCGTAACTCCGAACGTGCTGCATGCAGTTCAAGCGTCAACAGCCTAAACGTGTGGGAAATTCATATTGTTACAAAATGGTTTATTTTTTGTAAGTGGTATTATATTAGGGGTTCCTAAGTTATTATTAGTTTGGGGGGTTTCACTCAGATGGTAGCTACACGGTGGCTTTATTTAGATATTATTTAGGGTTAAAAGACTAAGAGACAGTTATTGTTAAACGGGCATTTACTATACTACAATGGCAGGTACTCTGAATACAAAAT
>PNEQ01060207.1:0-29438 GCA_003012365.1 Medauroidea extradentata | reverse complement strand
GCGCTCGGCGATCCTTAAGGCTATACATATCTCTGGGCAATCCACAGGAAGGAAAAATTACAAGATGGCATTCTCCCTTAATGAAACAATAACAAATGATTTTACATACGTGATTACACTTTCCTTAGCCCTGAATGCTCTCGCCTGTCACACGTTACCCTCAAATTGTTAACGGAAATTACTTGTATTTATGGTGCAGCCCACCGCTCGTAAATTAATGGTTTTTACACATTAATTATAATTGAAGATACATCTACTTTAATTGAAAGTGTCCTGCTGCACTTCTGCTGCGGTCTACACCAACATAGAGGTGTTGAGTCCGGGTTTTACGACTTACATATAACTCCCACGTCTTCTCTTAACTCTAACACACGGCGATCTCGACGCACTGTATTAGGCAAGCCAGGTTTCCCAAACACTAGGCGACGCCCCCTCATTATAACTAGTGCCCCACGAAGCATCTCGGGATCACGTTAGACATATGCTGACGCCGAAAAACGTGTATAAACGTATTTAAGAAGTTACGGAAGTTAAGTTTACGGTTACGTTACGTTTATGCCAACATGAAACCACAATTCTGCACAACAAACAAATTTAGAAAAAGAAAGGGATAGGGTGGGTAGGCCAAGTACCTTACAATAAGTTGGTCATTAATAAGACCGCACCACACGTTAACTGAGAAACGTTGTTGAAAATTCCTTTCTATAGTAGGATGTAGATTTTCGTCTGCCCATGCGTGTGTTGATTCTGTTGCGGGTAATTGTTGACTCATCAATGAACAGAATAGTGAAATTAATCGATCATTGGCAATGATCCACTGACAGAATTCTTGCCGGTGGACATCATCTCCTACATGCAGATTTTGTACACTCTGCCGATGATATGGATACAGACCCCGCTCGTGTACTATACATATCACTCTTGCTTGTGGAATATGAAGTTGAGTAGCAATTCGTCTCGAGCTAGTTGTTGGGCTATGTTCTAGTACCTGAAGAACGTTCTCAACTTCATTAAGAGCTTGTACGGGACATTCTGATACAACATTTATGATGGGAAGTGTACCACGATCACACAATCCTGCAATCACCCTGCTATCTGGAACTCTGCGATTAGGAAATCGTTATTCGTACTCACGAACAGCGGCTCTGGATTTCCAATCGGAGAAACCGTAGACAAACATCATGTCAGCATACTCTGCATGTGTGAAGACCTGTAGAATTTTTGACTACACTGAACTGTATTCACTGTACACGTAACAACACTGTAGTTCCCAATGCTAGGGCAAGCACTGTAGGACTGAGGTAAACAACTGCACCATGCGTAGAGTGCCACCATGTGGACACAACATAAGGTAACAGTAGCGTGATTTACAGTCACCTACACTTATCCCATACCTTGTTGTTTGCATTTGGTTTCTCTGAAGCGGTTAAGAAAAGGACATATGTTTATTAGAAACATTTCATTCAGAATCATTAGTACTATCACCCCTCATAGCATGTAACTTTCCTCCCGACTCACCCTGTATATATGAGAAAACACGCAATTGATTTTGTAAACACGTTCTTACTACAAATGTCACGGCTGATCTATATAGTTTACTTCTTGCCTATATGTATAAAGATAAAAATAAAAAAGTACTTTTCTGTAATATTTTTAAGAAGAATATTACTACAGAATTTGAAAGTTAAATTAATATGTACCAAATTATTACAATACTACGAAAAATTAGATCTTAGTATGCAGGAAACAATGCACTATGTACTAATATTTACAGAGACTGTTCACTGTTCAAACCAATTTTGGTAAAATAACACTGAAACTTCCTACGTGGAAACATTTGTAGAGTAGTTTTCTAGAAATTCTGAACATTTTCAACCGGCTAATTATATTAGCAAATAAAAGTATGTCTTAAACCGTGGCCGTGACCTACACCACTGCCACCATCGTGTATATATTGAGATGTTACTTTAGTGCATATCACCACGCTTTAAGTGGAAAGTATACGATGATGAATGAATATCTGTGCGAGTATATCTATGGCTACAAATGTTGACGCCACACGTGAACATGTAAATATTAATGTTAAATACATATATTTGTGAATGTCATTCATTTTCCGTAAAGTTATTTTAACCTTCAAATATCCGCGAAAACGGTAAAATCCGTTAAAATATGTTATGCATGTAAAATAAAACTAGTCTTCTTATCTTTAAGAAATTGTTTAAAATTCACTATTACTTAAAGAAATTGTTTAAAATTCACTTTTCAAAATTGCTTGAATACTTTGAAATTTGGGAATCTGGTATTCATTTTTGTAATACGAATAATACACATTTACTATTTGAAATATACTCAAAATTTCAAATATTCGCACACCCCTAATTTTTAGTTACAAAACAACTTAATCAAGAATTCTATATTTTAACTTGTAATATGGCGTTCAAAACTGTTGTCCAGGTACAGTTACTGTAGAACGTACTGTTATGTAATTTGGCTCCTTACTGTAACATAATTTTGTTGAAGGAAGAAATATAACCTAAGAATTAGTTTTCTTAGCTTTGTTCTTATTCACCCCTACCTTCCTGTTTACTCTAGTTTATGGTAGCTGTCTGTGAAAAGTAAGGTGCAATATTATGAAATTTTGTGATTGTATAGACTTAGTTGCATGACTTATTGTTTATTAATCATTGTGCATTACATATAATTTGGGCCCATGAAGAGAGATAGTTTGTCAGATGGAATTTTATTATGTTGGGTGTTTTCCATCAAACAGTTTCACAGCCTTGGTAGACGTGCATGAAGAAAAGAGGAAGGTAATCTGTCAAAGCCTGTATTACGGAACCATCCCAGCATTTTATTGGAGTGATTTAGGAAAACCACAAAGAATAGAAATTAGGATATTCAGACCACGAATTGAATTCACACTTAAGCATTTACTACTGCTACACATCACCACTTGCAACAGATTTGACTGATGTGTTAAAAAATAAAATATACAGTAAAATTTTAAGGAATGCTTTTGAATAATAGTTTGCAGAGAGAAAGTATTTTTTAATGTAAAGTGGTTGAGCATGCACTGTACTTGATAAAATTCCAGTTTAGTTGATTATTTTGGATCTGCCATATATTCTGACAGAGTAGGTAAAACATTACTTCGGACCGTGCAACAGATATATATACATGTTATATTTGTGTAGAAGTGTAAATTCAAAATTACTGAGCCAATTCTTAATCATGTGTATAAGAGTAGGACAAATTTCACACACATTAATGTGAATATTTTACACTGGTAAGATGTCAAAATACAGAACTTTTTTTTTATTTTATTTTATATACATATATATACATACATATATACATATATATATATATATATATATATATATATATATATATATATATATATATATATATATATATATATATATATATATATATATAATTTTCTGCCAATTTTACTAGGAATATTCTGATCACTGTTTACGTTGAAATACAGTAGTGGACAATATTTATTTTGTACAAGAACCAGTCATGAAAGTTTTGGTTTCATACAAATTCTTTGTATTTTGTGAGAAATGTATGTTGAGGCTTGTCTGTCTCCTATGAGCTTAGAATTTTGGCTGGAATAGTTGGCTAGATATAGTCCTCCTAACAGTACAAGGATTTAAGTGGATTTTCCTTGTCTCAGTATACTTCCTGTGCTAAAATTACATTCCTTTTGATGCGAAACTATTGTGAAATTTATTTTGTAAAAGTCTTTTGGTTACTGTCTGCCAAATTATATTTTCTGCCAAAAAAGTGTTACATCACTGTTTCTTAGGTCATGGTCTACCTGCCGGCATGCACGAAGTGAGAATTATTGAGCGAGGGCGCATACGAAGAAAATGGGAGCAAGCCATTGCTGCTGCAGATAACAAAAAAGATATTGCAGACATTTTAGAAGCTATGGAACGAGAAGAATGGCTTAACAGAGAGCAGGTCCTTAATGTATTTTCTCATTTGACTTATGGCGTTTTCCACTTTCTTGAAAATCATTGTCCTCAGTGCACTCTCATTGCACACTGAAAACTTAAAAAATGCAAGAGTCATGTGATTGCCTTCAAGTGCGTATGTATTATGCTGTAACAATTGGAAGACGTCGTATTTCCATTGCAAAACATTTGTGACAGTAAATGATTTTATACAGTCATCTAACCCAAACGCTAATAAAAAAGCTAAAATTAAAATTCCCAAAATCTGGGAGGCAACTTTTCTCCAGTTTAAATTTTCCAGGCCAAAGATAAATATCTGCATCGACAACTAGGCTTATCTAACATTTTTGTCATTGTAATAATAAACAATATTATTACTTCAGCAATGGAGTTTTTGCTTGGTTTCAACTGTTTTGTATAATTCAACTACGAAACTGTAGGATGATTGCATAATTTTTACCATTTACTACTTGTTTACATAACCAAAGAACATAGCCATATTGCACTGGAAAGCCACATCGTTCCAGGGAGTCGATTGTTGAGTTGTTACGAGATTATTTTGAATTGCCGAATTTCACTTACTAAATTTAGAAACCTTTTTCTCACTATGGTAGAATGGTATTCTTGAGTTGGAATTCCAAAGTTCGGAATCTTTGCGCGAGATCTTCCTCAGTCTCGAACTTCAGGTCACACAGACGTCTGTGAGCATAAAGAACGCTATACTTGTTTGACGCACTGAATGCACCTTTGGAGAAAAAAACTCATTTTTTCTGGTTGTAAGCAATACTTGCACCTGTGTAAATGGAATTAGGAAGAAAACTAATATAATTAACAAGCAATATGTTTTGTAATGAAATATTATTACGTACAAATAGTTACAAAATCTCTGTCAAGAGCCATTTAATAGGTTGAATATTTTTATTAGAAATTCAGGACACTGCTGCCACCTTGCAGCTATTTTATGAACTTATTGATGTTGCATGTTTAACAAGTATGGCTGTCAAAGAGTATGGAAGGGAAAAAAAGAGTTCACTGCCAGGTTAATCAGGTTAATACTCTTTGCTTATTTCTGTTGTATTTTTGGCTCACTCATTCTTCCAGAGATACCAGCCACGCAGCATGAAAATCCATCTTAAATAATGTGGCGCTGTAATCATTGGCCATGTTTGTTTACATCGTTGGCTGCAAGTGTGTGCTAGTGTAGCATATTCTTTGCTGGTGGAAGTAAAAGTATTGGTAAAGGCGACATAGTATGTTAAGTGTGTGTGGAAATTGTCGTGATTTTTTTCTTAATTTGTAAGACCACAAAAAAATTCTTTTTTGCCAGTGTGTGGAATATATATATTAATTTTAAAAAAATATTCGTCCTGTTATTAGAATAGTTTGTTAAATATTTTTTTTTAGATTTTCTAGCATAATACATTTTCTAGTATACTGCAATAAATTTTGTCTTGTATGTCTGTTACCATTGTAAATGAATGAATAACCTTCATATTATTGCATGAATTAATGATTATCATTTTATAAATTGAATATAATATGAAATATGGCTCAATCAAACATCGCACTAAACACAGTTTTAATTTTTTCCCCATTTCGAAATTAAAATTATGTTAACTCTTGTCAAATTTAAAATTAACATTTTTCACGAGATTGACTATCAACAGCAATATAATGTTGAGTTAGGAAGTCCAACTCAACACATAAATAATAGTTTGGAAAATTTTCTGTATTTACGAAATACTTTTAAAAACTTCAATTAAAAAAATTATTTTATTTTATTTACAACAGCATTAATCTCATTAAAATACTTTCAACTTTGAATCAAATGATGATGTTGGTACAAATAGAAACGTTTTTCGTCAATAATGGAAGCATTTGCCCTATCTAGTAACAGGTCCTAGACGCTGTTTACAAAGATTAAATTTGCTATGTGAGGTTGTTTTTGTATTGCGTACCTATAGTAGGTACTGAATAAGTGGCAACAAAGGGAATGATAACTAAGAGTATATTTATTAGTTGATTTTGTTATTTTTTGACCAGAATTTTACATACAAATGTTTTGTAAAGTAAAATCACAGTAGGCATACATATGAAACTTATAATAAACATAAGTTTTTTTTGGACATCCACCATTGCGGGCGAATGTTATCATATTGCAGGAAATCCCACAATAAAGCAAAAAACAAAGGATAAAAAGCCAGTAAGCTTCAGTCAACAGACATAAAACATACAGATAATTCCTGAAGGGAAGTTAGTCATATCCCAGAAGACGGCACAAGGACAAGAACAGATATAAAGAACACAAAATTAATTCCTAAGTGGAATATATTCAACTAGAGAAGGAAATAATAATAATAATAATAATAATAATAATAATAATAATAATAATGACGATGACGACGAAGAAGATGATGAAAGCATCAAATGGATGAACGGCAACAAAAATATGAATGGATGTGAACACAGACAAGACACAAAACATACGGAAAATAGTAGACTTCTCAATATGATAACAGATGTGACGTTTTGCGAACAAGTATCTGTTCCCATCTTCAGGCACATGTAGAGACTGAGTAACTCCAGCAGACTGACTGTTGTCTTGAGAAGCCTACTATTTTCTGTCTGTTTTTTGTCTGTGTTGTTTCTTTTCTGTGTTCACATACATTCGTCTGTCTCGTTATTTGTGTCGTCGTCGTCGTCGTTCATCCAATTGGTGCCTTTTTCGCACACTCCATTTTTGTTGGTTTTTATTAATTTTTTGTCTTTATTTTTTTTGTGTTGTCCTTCTCCAGTTAACTATATTTCACTTAGGAATTAATTCTGTGTTGTTTACATCTGTTCTTGTCCTTGTGCCGTCTTCTGTGATGTGACTAAATGTTTTTTAGTAATTATCTGTATGTTTTATGTCTGTTGACTACAGCTTACTGGCTTTTCTTCCTTTGTTTTTTGTTTTATTGTGGGATTTTCTGCAATACGGCAACATTCGCCCGCAATGACGTATTTCCGAAAAATCTTTTATTTTCATAATATGAACCCATTGCAAGAATCGTCCAAAGACCAAAACTTATAATAATTATGTTACAATGATAAAAAATATTTATATTCTTTAGTTATATGGCGAATGAGTAAAGAATTAGTTTCATTAAAAAAAGTGATTGGGATGTCAGGCGCCACGAACCTATACTCAAAACGACTCTCAGTAGCGTCCAAGCAAGCACTCATACCGCTACCCTGTGCCATCACACACTGTAACTGTTCCAGTAAACATATAATAATATGAACAAGTAAAGTATCAAAACAATTTTAAAATTTGTGCGGAAACTCTGCAGTATTAGATTGATTTATTTTGTACGTTTAAGAGCAAGGTTGTAGTAATACACTGCAAAATTGTCATAGCAGCCGGTTTGAAGGCGTTGCGGAATCGCTTCTCACCACCCCAAGAGCGTGTTAGATTTTACTGAATGGAATACTTTCATTTCAAAGTTATTTTCACTCAAGAATAGCAGAATGAAATTCATTACGAGATTTCAATCACATTCGCAATGGAATTATCTCGAACCATTTAAAGAATTGGCTCCTGGGGCCAGTGTGGAAAATAAGCTCGTGGTGTGCATCTTTTCAGTGCAAAACAGCTAGAAAAAGCGAGTTTAGGAAGTGAAAGACATGAATCTCGGCCAGTGTGCAACCAGTTAAGTCTAGTGCAGTAAGTGGAAGATGCCATTACGTACGGAGTTTTGAAACACCATTTCCTTCCCTGCTTTTGCTGCTTATCCACGCTTGCTTATCTTAGTTATTGTATTTCACTGGTAAAATTACAAATACTGTACTTTATATTTTACACTCCCTCTCTGATTCTTTCCCAGTTATCAAGTCTTTTTTTAAGTAACCAATGGGAATAATCAGTCATTTTAGTTACAGTGTAACATTGCTGAAAAGAAAGGGAGGTGCGTGTGCATTCCATGTGTGTGAGCACATAAGGTTGGGGGGTTGCACATGCACGCATGCATGTGCGTAACGATGCATACATGCAAGCATGCACACATGCATGCATTCACAAACAGGGAGAGACGGACAGAGTTACAGTATTTTACTAATAAAATTCACTGCAAATCGTACATATGGAAAAAAGTACATTGTACCACATTGTTTAATGTTTTGCTTGAGAAAGCAACGGTTAAAATTTACATTACATCATATGAACAATTGTATTTAACTGTTCCGTATTATGATCTCACAAATTGTGCATAGTACGTAATTACGAAATTCCTCCTGACTGTGTAGTCTTTTAGCAACACCAACATTCATATGAACACCATGGTAAGCACTTAAAAGTTTTGGTGGATTTTTTTAAATCTCTGAAGTATTGTAATATTCTATGGCATGCAAGATTATAAATTCTTGTAGTAATTAAACATGCTGTTAGTTACTGCTTTGAATTCACTAGAGGTACATAACCATTAGATTGATACAGCTAAAGTTTGTGTACAAATTAAGTAATACAAGCTGCCACTTTGTTGCACCGGGTTCTTTCTATCTATAGACTCACGTAGGCTGCTTTCCCTGGTGCTGTAGAACTTGCCCTACGTTTAACCTGGGTAGCCACCTGCTGCTGGAGGCTTACAGCGATCGGCACCGAGCCTCGTGGTGGGAGCTGTGCCTCAACAATGGGGCGGTTACCCAGATCTACTTCGACCAACTCTGTTGGCCACCAGGTGTGGGTAACGGCAACGAGAGAGAGGGAGGACTGGGATGGTTGGGCTGTTGATGGGTTTCTTCCCACCGTTTAAAATCTAGAGATATGCTCCTCCCCCTTGTTTACGCGCTCTGCCACTGCTCCCGTAGTCACTGGGCTGCTGCTTGTCGTTCCAGCTGCCTAGTTGTCAGAGGAATGGGGACCTCCACCACAGCCTTGGGTGGCTCACTTATCCCTTGGGTATTTGAACTCCAGGAGAGGAGGGAAGGGAGCTTCTGCTGCGAACGACCTCACTCATCTCCCGTTGTAGGCGCCTCACCTGCTGGACCACCCTCGGCAATCTGCTTCAATACCTACGTTGGGAATGTTGGTGAGTCATGGAGGGTCACATGGAGAGGGCTGATACAACAAAACCTGACTCCACGACTTTATAGCAGAGGGGTTACATTCCTGTCTCTGTGGTGACGGGCGTAAAGCCACCCTGCATGAGGCCCGCGCCACACAAGGCAAGCATGGGACCTGGGCTGACTACTGTGCACCCGGCCCCATGTGTTTCCACTCCCACCGTAGCCCAACAGCACTGGAATGAAATGCCCCAGGCTTCGTTCACCAGGGATCCAACGCATGTCCCCTCCCCATTTTACCCTAATTGAGTAGTTCCCCCATGAAACGTCAGTGAATATAGGATTCGGGACACGGTAAAAGTTGCTTGAGTTGTTGGTTTCACAATTACCTATGAAATGATAAACACCGGTCCAGATTACCTCCTTTATTCCGTCAGCCACGAGTGCCCCCTTTGTTCGACCACTGAAATGATTGCCTACCACTTGACCCTGGACGGGCCCCTATTCCAGATGCTCCCAAGAACTTTCTATTGTTGCCAATCAACGTCCCCGTAGGTCCCCGGAGGCTATCCCCATCCACAAGAGCTCCCCGCCCCTAACCTTGCAACAATGTGTACCAACCTCTTGATTCCTACTGCTCAATAGCTCTGCTGTCTAGTTGTGCTTGTGGCTGGTCCTACTGGTCCTGGGAGGTGTTATCTCACCCTGGTGGTAGCGGAGAAGTCCTGCTCTGCAGCCGTGCAGCCGTTTATATTACCTGCTTGAGAGGGCGAAGTAGGGGATGGAAGGGCGAGTGCCTGGCCACACCCACCTGCACACGTTGATGTGCACACCGCTGCCTCACTCCTCACCCCTCTCTCAAGGCTTGCCGGCCTAGCAGCAGAGGGGTGGAAGGACTGCCGAGCTGTCTCTCGGTGCACACGTACTCGGCCGGTGCCACCTGCCTTCACCCCCCCCCTCCTCCCGGCACCACCTTACGCTTCCATGCGCCGCCACACACGTGTTTTAAATATGGTAATGACCGACACACGGATGTAAATCACTCACTCGATGAAACGGGAAGAGGGGGTGTTGTCTAACCTAAACAGAGGCCCATGTTGCGCCCTACCGGGCCACAACAACTTTGTGATAGCTACAGAGTAATCAATGCGTGATAATGCTGGTTTAGTAACAATACTGCCTGTACAATTTCATGCTTCTTATAGAAATATGAACTATACTACTGTACTTGCAGGAGATTCAAATGCTTCATGACTTAAGACTGGAGGTGGCACAGAAACTAATAGAAGAGACTCAGAAAAAAGAAGAAAACCAGCTGGAAGAGAGACTGAAACAGTACAGGCAGAGGAAGATGCATGAGAAGGAACAAAAGCTGAGTAACATCAGGCACAAACACAACAGAGGTAACCACCAACAAAACCATGATCACTGTACTTTTCATTTATTATCTGAACATTCTTTCTTTGTTATGGGCTTTAAGTTAAATTGTTGTGCTCAGAAGTACAGAACTGCTCCGAGATATTTGGAGTGTTTAATTATCAGCAACTTGGGTTTTAGCGTGTGCTGAAATCTAGTGAAGTGGCACAACAGTAACACAATCAGGAAGACCCAGGTTTGATTCCTAGCTCAGGCTAGTTTCCCTTTGTTTCCCAAAATTGCTCCAGGTGATGCTAGGATGCTTCCTTAACAAAGGTCACAGTCAATTCCTCTACCAGGTTTGGTCATTTCGTAAAGTTGTGTGTACCAATCTCTAATGATGAGGAATAAAGTTCACTTTGATAAAAAAAAAATATTAGTGCTATTTCTAATTCTGCCAAAGGTGGGTACTGAATTATCCTTGGTTTGAACTTTTTATGACCTGAACACAGTGGTTAAATCATTTAGGCACTAGATATGTCACAGTGTAATCTTCGTAATCTTTGTTTTCTGAGTTATACTCTGATATAAGAACAAAATTTATTTAATTCCTACTCAGATTCACAGTTATCCACAAAGGTATCAAAAGATAAAGGCAGTTTCATATTTTCGAGAAGACAATAAAAAAATTCGTATTTATAATTATTGTATTTGTAATCAAATACCAGTAATGCTCAAAAATCCGCAGTAAAGAACTTTACTGTATTAATTTATGTAGTTTATACGTGTAAGTAAAAATTAGCATTAGAGTAAGCATAAGAATGTGTCCAGTTGGTTTATAGTGAATTTTTAAGAGGAAGTGTTAGACTTTTTTTTTTGCCCAGTTTTTGTGCCATAACATTTATTCAGATTATATTTTTGACAAAGTAAAAGGATATATATTTGATAAACTGCTTGACATAATAATAGAATCTTTCATTAATTTGTCATGCTGAATCATTGCCAGAGAATTACAGACTAACTTTCAAGAAATCTCTTGCAATGTTTATACATGTCAAATTAATGAAAGAATTCATTATTGTCTTTGTAGTAATATAAAATGATGGCAACAAAAAAGTCCAAAACTGTGTTCCAATTGTGAAAATGCTCATTTAATATATTTTTAGTTCATTTTCATTTCTGTTAGCAATCACCTGTTCCGCAGTTGTAACGACAAAATAAGAAACTTAACTTTGTCGTCCTAGAAATGAGAATGTGTCCAAAATGTCTGAATTTTGTAGATGTAATTACAAATGTAATATTTTAAAGAAAAATATTTTTGTGAAAAATTAATGCTTGGTACTAGACCTGTGATTTCAAACATTGGTTCTCTAAACTGTGTCGTATTGACACAGTCTCTAACCTAAAGCTTGACATGCGGCTATGCACTTATTTCGGCAGCCCATAGCAGGCTGATCGAGACGGGTAAGGATGTATATTTGTTCCATTCCATAGAACAAAAATATATATTGCATTGAATAGTTAAAGAATGAATTAAACTACAAAAATATGTTAAGTACAATATATAAATACATAATTTTAAATACTTAAATTTTACAGAGTTGCGTAAGCTTGCTATGAAACATGAAGGAGTGCAGAAGAAATACAGACGAATGAATGTGACAGATGAACATGCAGACTACTCTTCAGATCTATATGCTCCACAAATGAGATTTGGAGAGGATCCCCGCAGGCGTCATGAAGTTATCACTGTAAAGAAAAATGTTCTTTCTCAACTTACAGGTAAGTTGCTGTATTATATCACAGTGTGGTAGCTGCTACGTGCTGTATGAACATATCTTTTGTGGGTAAGTTTACCAACTTGATACATTTCATTCGCGCCCCTATATTTTAACCTGTGCCATCGGGACACTATAGCTCAGTAGCAGCAGCTTACACAGATACCTACCTAATATCACATCCTAAACTTCCAAACCATGACACCACAGGCAGTGTCTTCATCATCTACAAATACACTATTTTATATTACTATTTTTGATGTACGAATAATTTTAGAAGTGAGAAATTATAAGTTATGTTAGAAACAGTTTGTTGTTAATTTTTTATTGAATAATTTTAGTGACTATTTTCAGTATGTATGTATCTATGTAAAAAAAAAGTTCCAGTTTGGTTTACGGAAACTAAAAAATTTATGTCTCTGTTAATTCTGGAGGCAGAAAGGTAATTTTTGTGTAAAAATGTGAAAATATTTGTTATCAAAATGAACAATTTAAAAGTAGTTTTGAATTTTTCCAACGAGATGTTATTTCACTCTTTCACATCACATTTATCAGTCAACTTAAGAGAAGTCCTCTACTGGCGCATGGATGGTGTTGCAGCATATCGCACTTATTCTTTTTATGCGAAACCACGTAACTTATTCATATTACGTTTCCCTATGAAAAGAACACACTTTTGAAACTATGTTTCTATGTTTTCAAAAATGCAGCCCGCTTGTCGGAAACATGATTTTCGGGCCTCTCAAAATGGTTAAGAACTGTTTTTTTTTTTTTTAGACTGCTGTAACACTGAAAATATTACCTGAATTCATAAAGTTTAAAGGGCGAGGCATGTATTGGTCTTTACTTCATACTATCCATAAATAAAATATTAGGGTCACCGCTTAAAGTCCCATGGAAAAAAGACTACAACCGAAACCTTGCACGCCAGTTTGGCGCACTGAGAATAGAGGCGATATGCTTCCCATCTAGCGTGGTACTCGGGCTATTATCGCTCCGCTGTTCTCATGCGCCAAGAGTGAAAATTTGACACCACAAAGGACTCCTCTTAATATAAATAAGATTGTCCCAAATGAAGACTTTAATGTGTTGAATACAAACTTACTGACTACAGTAGAATCCCGATTTAATGAAATGCCTCGGGACCCAAACATTTTTACTCTAAATCAGTGTTTCTTTTTTACTCTAAATCAATGTTTCTTTATATCCAACTTCATATTTTTTACCCCCCCCCTCCGATTCCCAAAAAAAGTTAAATGCTGGGACATATTTTGTCAGAATTTAAGGTAATTTAAACAAAGTTTGTATGCCGACAACAGTAACGTACCGCAGTTACCATAAATGGGTAAGCTGTGGGGGGAAAAATCAGAGAAAAAAATTTCAAAATTTCGAGTGGCACGCACGTGGAGCGTGCATCTGGTGTGTTAGGCCGCCTATGTGCCATCACGTGAGAAGTGATGACTAGCTCCGTCGAGCCTTTTATATTTCCACCTCGTTCCCGCTCCAACAAAATTTAGGAAATTCTTATGTAAAATGTTAAAAAAAATTTATGCAATGAAATTGGAACTAAAAGATTGCAGGATAACAACTGTAAAATAATAAAAAAAATATGTACTGCATAGCTTGTAGGCCGTGGCTGTCGTTCAACAAACTGGTTCCTGTTTGCAAAACCTACTTTTCATTCTAGAATTTTTTTTGCATCTGCGAAACACATTACGTACTTACATTTGTGATAGTAAATTTGTTGTAAAATCTCTGCATAAATAATATAATTACATATTTTTGTTGGATCCTCTGGTTTTGTCATGGGACGTAACAGAAAATAATTACACTGGACACCACTGCACTCTATCGGTAATAGGTTAATTTGTAGAGCACGCTGCATAGTGGCACATTCTGGCAGAGATGAGAAACACTATCTGTACATTAGTTTCCACAACGTACACCATGCACTGTGTAGATTGGGTGCCTAGAAGCTCGTTCACCCGCCAGCCACAAGATCATGATGCTTCTCGGTCGTGAGGAAGGATCTAGGTATGCACTTGCCTCGCAACACAGCGTCGCTCGCTCAGCCGTGCGCACTCAACTTAGTCACTTTGGCGGCCAAAGTTTTCAACAAATTTAGCTTTTTTTTGTTTGTTTGTTTATTTGTTTGTTTGTTTGTTTGTTTATCGACGGATGGTTTAAGACTAACTATGGAGGAATAAGTAGATACTGCAACCAGAGAAAGTATTTTTAATAGGCTTACATTACAGTTTAGATTCCAGTTTATCAAAGTTACTTAGTTCTTTCATACATTTTTCGTAATTTATTTTTGAAGGTTCCTAATAATCCTTTTGTTGTATCACTGTTTTGTTATTCCAGAGTTTGTTAAATCACTTATTTAATGGTTATGTCACATTTTACCAAACCCTTCAGCACAAAGCTTGCTCATCTGGCTTGTTGCACCAGTGCTGATTCTTAAAAAGGCAAGTCCTTAGTCATATTAGATATGTACTCTTTCAAGTTCCATGACTACATGAGATGGATTGTGTTGTATGTGTAGTGTATATAGGGATAGTTCAGGGCGAGGGGTTGGCAGCAGTGCCCTCGCTGCGCCAGTGATCAACATGGCGTGACGTGGTTCAGTACATAACAGTTTGGCGATGAGGAAAAGATCGTTTTTGTGTGGAAAATGAAGCGAATCGGCATGATAGGTGAATTCGTACCGGAGAAGGAATCGTGGCAGTCCTATAGTGAGTGAATCCAATTTTATTTCATCGCGAACAACATTGATGATGATGTGTCTAAACGGGTGGTTTTCTTCACTATATGTGCAGCGGATCTCTGCGGCCTTGTAACATCGTTGTTGTCACCAAGACACATGGATTCGGTGCCCTTGACAGACGTGTTCGCAGCACTTACGAATCATTACCACCCGAAGCTGAGCGAGATTGTGGAATCTTTTAAATTTCTCATGCGCGACCAGCGGGATGAAGAAACCACTGCAGTTTATGTGGCGGAACAGCGGCAGTTAAGTATTAACTGTAATTTTCCAGACTTAGACCGCATGATACGGGACAGACTGGTTTGTGGAGTGAAAGATATAGCTGTGCAGAAGGCCTTGCTAGTTAAGGAAAAGTTAACCCTTCAAGAGGCGATAGATATCGCAATGGCAACCGAAGCAGCAGGAAGGAATATTGCAGACTTGTGTGGCAGTGTGGCAGTGGAGGAAAGTGTCCTTAAAGTGAACACGGGTAGGCCGGTAGCAAGTAGTGGTGGGAACAGAGTAGAGAGTGAGCATAAAGCAAACACAAGTAGAACTGGAATGAGTGGTAGTGGGAGCAGGATACCCTTGGCAGGTGGTGCGACAAATGAAAGACTTGGTAAACCAGCCATGGAAACAAGGGGAACTTAGGCATGTTGGCGGTGTAGTGGTAACCATGCAGCCGATCAGTGTTAATATGCAAACACCATTTACAGATTCTGCAAAAATAAAAGGCACATTGAACGAGCATGTCTAACTAAAAAGAAACAGCAGTCAGGTTTCAGTAGAAGAGACAGAGACCAGGAAGTACAGCATGTTGAAGTGGATATGGCGGGAGAAAACAGGGTGGCGGAGTATTCATTGTACAGTATACAACTACCAAAAGATTTAAAAAAGCCATTGTCGGTGTCTTCCTCAATGGCCAGCCATTAGTCATGGAAATTGATACTGGAGCAGGTCGCTCAATCATCAGCTGGAACACATACAAAGTCTTTGTGGCCTAATGAGCCAAGTTAGAAGAAGGAAAATGTGGTGTTGCACACATGATCCAGTGAACACCTAAAAGTGCTGGGGACCCGAGAGGTGGCGGTACAGTTCAAGGAACGCAAGGTAGGGAAGCTGGAGTTGTTAGTAGTAGAAGGATATGGGCCAAGCCTGCTGGGACGTGATTGGCTTGCACCACTGGGAATTAGTTTGGTAGGGCTGAATAAAGTTCGGGAGGACTGGGCTAAAAAATTGTTGCTGAATACCCATCAGTGTTTCGCGCTGACAAGCTAGGTAAATACACAGGTCCGTAAGTCGGTATAACTGTTCCGCAAGATTGCAGTCCGATTTTCAAAAAGTGTAGGTCTGTGCTATTTGCGTTGAGAGAGAGAGAGTGGGCAGTGAGATTGATAGATTAATGCAAAGAGGGGTCTACAAGCCAGTGGCTTTTTCAAAGTGGGCAACACCAGTGATTCCAGTACTAAAAAAGAATGAGACAATTCGATTGTGTAGAAACTACAAGGATACAGTAAATAGTGTTAGTGTAACAAATGTGTACCCATTGCCTACAGCAACAGAAGCATTAGCGGTGTTGGAAGGAGGTCAGTTGTTCACTAAGCTTGATTTAGAGGAAGCTTATTTGCAGGTTAAAGTGGACGATACAACCTCAAAACTACTGACAGTCAACACGGTAGAAGGGTTATTCAAAGTTAAACGGTTGCCGTTTGAAGTAAGCCCTGCCATTTTCCAGCGGCTCATGGAGACACTGCTTGCTGGAATCTCGGGCGGTGATGGAGAAGAGCATGGATGTCGCGTTCGTCAGGTCTTGGAGCGGTTACAGGAAGCTGGACTGAAACTGAAATTTTCTAAATGTGTTTTTGGATTAGATTCAGTGGTGTTCCTGGGACACAAGATTAACAAAGTGGGGATATACCCACTCTCCAGTAAGGTAGAAGCCATCCATGAAGCACCAGAGCCTGCGAACAAAAAAGAACTCCAGGCATTCTTAGGGCTACTCAACTTCTACGATAAGTTCTTGCCCAACAAGGTGGATGTGTTGGAGCCGCCACACCGGTTACTGGACAAACATGCCCAATGGTGCTGCAGGGAGGAGCACATTACGGCATTTCGGGAGGCCAAGCAGCTGATTCAACCGGAACAGGTACTGGCCCATTATGACTTGAATAAACCGCTTGTCCTGACATGCGATGCGTCGGAGTACGGCGTAGGAGCGGTACTAGCACATGATATGGGCAAGGGTACAGAGATCCCCTTAGCGTTTGGCTCAAGAACTCTACAGAAAGGTGAGCGCAATTATGTACAGATAGACAAGGAGGCATTGGCTGTAATGTTTGGGGTAACTAAGTTCAAACAATATTTGATAGGAAGGAACTTCAAAGTGATGACAGATCATAAGCCACTCTTGCAGCTTATTCACCCGAAGAAGTCGATTCCAGAGACCATATCCCCCAGGCTGCTGATGGAGCCTGATGTTAGCCATGTACGACTTTGATCGGCCAGGTGCTCAGATACAGCATGCTGATGCCCTTAGAAGACTGCCTCTCCCTAGTCGAGAGGTACAGGTACCAGCCCCAGGAGATATTCTGATGTTGGAAGTGGAAACGGAGGAGTTAGTGGATCCCACGAACATAGCAGCAGAAACAGCGAATGACCCCCTACTGAACCAAGTCATGAAGCATACGAAGAACGGATGGCCAAACCATGTGGCAGAAGAAATACAGCCTTATTTTGTATGCAGACAAGAACTTTCAGTATACAAGGAGTGTTTATTGTGGGGAAATCGGGTGGTTATTCCGCCGCGGCTTCAGTCAGAGTTGCAGAGTTGAGCAGGTTACTTCATGCAAACCATGATGGGGTGGTACACATGAAGGCAATGGTACAAAGTTTATTCTGGTGGCCAAAATTGGATGATACCATCAAACAGTGGGTGAAAGAATGCAGAGTATGTCAGCAATGCCAAAATAATCCTCCAAAAATAAAAACGAGCTCGTAGCGGTCACCAAAAAGACAGTGGTCAAGGTTACACGTGGATTTTGCGGGACCATTACAAGGGATGACTTTCCTCATCGTGATTGATGCATTGTCTAAATAGCCAGAGATAAGACGTGTTACGAGTGTTTCCACCAGCGCTGTCCTTCATGAACTTAGAGACATTTTTAGCTGTCATGGATTGCCAGATGTCATTGTGGCAGACAATGGAACAGCATTCAAATCACAGGAGATGGCAACATTTGCAAAAAAAAATGGAATAGAACTTATATTTGCGCCTCCCTACCATCCATCGAGCAATGGACTAGCGGAGAGAACAGTGCAGACCATGAAGCAAAAATTGAGGAAGTTGGTGGTTGACGACTGGAGAACTCGGCTGGCTCGAATTCTCTTGGCATGGCGGACAACACCTAGACAGTATGAAGATGCCACCTGGACAACACCAGCAGAGTGGTTAATGGTACGACCTCTACAGACGGCCCTGACAAGAATTCATCCTCGAACCAACACCAGCCGGGATGACGAGCAGGTTGTCGACTCAGCAGCGGTGCACAAGCAACGGTTTACGGCAGGTGATACGGTTTGGCTCTGTAACTATGTTAGTGGCCCTAAATGGATACCTGGTTGGATCATGTCAACGGAAGGGCTGCTGATGTACAAGGTCAGGGATGAGCTGAGAAGTCACCATAGGAGACATGTGGATCAGCTAAGGGTAAGGACTTGGTGGCCTAAGGGGATCCAAGAAGTAGATGTCAGCCAGGAACAAATAACAGCTGGGCTATTGAAGGCAGTGGGCAAACGAGGAAACTTGGAAGCAGAGTGCTACACAAAGCTACAACATTGCAGGCGAGGGACATTGGACAGGGGAACAGAGCTTGGCTGCCACTAATGTAAGGAAAAATGGGAAAGAAGCTGAAGGAAAAGCGGTAGTGAGTTCGACTGCCACAAACCAGGACACCGGGGAAAAAGGGACGACAGTAGGTGGAGACGTTGCAGCGCAGATGCCATAGGGGTGTAGTAAGAGCACAACCAACAAGGACTGCGAGTTGACATTTACCCTAGAAGATGTTCCGTTCAGAGGATTCTCTTCTAGCTCAGAAAAGGAGCAGGTCCAGTTGAGAGCTTCAACACGCCAGCATGTGCCCCCAAAGAAATTTGAAGACTTTGTGCAATTTTAAAGGGGAGGAGTGTTGTTTATGTAGTGTAGATAGGGATAGTTCAGGGCAAGGGGTTGGCAGCAGTGCCCTCCCTGCGCCAGTGATCAACATGGCATGACGTAATTCAGTACATAACAGATTGGTTATAATTTCCTCTATTAGAACACATTAAACCATGTTCAAACATGAAGTTTGATTAGCCTAAATACTTCACTGGTAAGGGAAATAGTAATCTGTTCAGTGCACATACAAAAAAATGCACAATTTGTCCATAAGCCACCGTAATTATAATTAATCACAAAACACGTACATATACTGCACTTAACAGTTGTAATTGTTTGTGACCATGCTTAAAAATAAAACATCAATTATTTTCAAATGTTATGCTTCTGATTAAATTATTTTCACTCCATGTTTCCTACAACTTACAGTTGTAGTTGTTTGTGAACATGCTTAAGAATAAAACATCAACTATTGTAAAATGTTACACTTCTGATTAAGTTATTTTTACTTAATATTTCCTGCAAGATATAGAGAGTCTGAAGTTCGGTCACTGGAATATAGACCATAATGTTCTATAACAATTGCACAAACCATTGGAAACGGGAACGATCACATACTAATGTCATTAAACTCCTTTACGAATTAAAAGACATGTATGGAAAATGCATGGAAATAGGATAAATTACAGATTCTAAATAGTACTGTAATAAAATGTAGTCTCAAACTTTGGAGCTGTAAGCCAAACTGATGCAAGCCTGAAGAATAATTGGATAACAAGAATAAAGAGGTAGTTTTCCTTACTGAAGATGCATTCTTGTGAAAATGGATCACAGCTGGCTGCCCGAATAGTTCAATAAACAGTTTTACTTTTTTCTTATCATACATTAAGAAACCAAAGTAAGTGGCTAATAAGTAGTACAGTGATGAAAATGAGAACCATTTCCTTTCAATTCACTACACACAAAGGAATTTAATTTATAGTTTACACCTACTGGAAACTGCAAGTATAGTATAATTGCCCATAAAAAAACTACTTGGTTTACATACAAATACCATATATACCTGAGTAAATGACAATGTTTTCTTTCAATTTTTCCTTTTTGAAAACTGGTGGTCATCCTATTTTTGAGACTTATAACTACAATTATGTGTTTTGTTTATGAATGCATTTGTTTTGTCTTTTACATCTGTATTAATGTATAATAAAATCTAAACTCATGTGAAAAATAAAGGTTTTCCTACAGAAATGTAGCCAGTGTAAATTTAGTGCTCATTGCAGTGCATTATGCATATGTGTTTTAGGTAGTTAAGTACAGTATTAAACTTAACCCAATTTTAAGCATGCTTGGTGATTGGAAAATATGTTTTATGTACTTAAAGATTAAGTAAAATTATATTTCAGCAGTACTGTAACTGGGTATTTAAATTTTTCTAGCCTGTTAATTTTATAGGAAATATTATTTTTTCCCTTGGATTAAAGTGAAATTGTAGGAGTCATCTTATACTCAAAAAATTTTATTATTTTAGGGTAAATACTGTAGTTTTGAACTGCATATTATAAAACGCTAGGCTAATTCTAGGACGCTCATAAATATTTATCCACCTTAACTTCACAAATAAATAATTTTCATAAACAAATATAAATATTGTACCCTACCAGTAGTGTGGTGGTACTGATAGTTTATTATTCATTTTAAAAAATGTGCAATGCACGCTTACATTTTGCTCTCGGCCTAACACCTGCCGATAGAACACCTCTTAAAATCAAGGGTAAGTTCGTGGGTTCGAGCCCTAAACAAATGAAAGAGGTGAAGTTCCTGGCCATTACATCACTTTTTAATCCTCAAATGAAGAGTAATACAGTTGTAGATAAAATGTGTGTGGCAGCCGAAAGATTGACTAGCACATTATGACCGTGATGTTTTGATACAGTTCTCGGGCGCGGGAAGCAAAAAATAAATAAATAAATAAAGTTTAACTACAAAAATATACATTTCGTCATCCCTACATCGCAACAGCCGTTACCACGGTTTGCGGAACCACCAAAACTGTTAGAGAGAAATAAAAGGGTATAGTGAATAAACTGCGATGCCTATCGTGATACTTCCATTTCGCCCACATAGTGCCGCGCCCTTTTTTTTACTGTACTCAGCAAAAAAACGTCCTACCAACAGATTGACTGTAAGAAGACTGGGGCGAGGAACTCGCCAGCCACCAAAATGGCGGGCGGGAACTAGTCCCCCACTATCAAACATCTGAGAACTCACAATTCACCAAGGCCAAAACAAACAAAATTACACTTTAAAACCTGTGCAAACTAAAGTTGATAAAAGAAAATGATAAATTATTATTTTTGTTAAGCAAATATTTCACTTAAAATTGAGATATATATATATGTGTATATATATATATATATATATATATATATATATATAAAATTAAATTCTTGCTGTCGGCGGAGTGATACATTAACTTGGAGAGCAGCAAGTTTCAAAGTACGTCATTGCAACTCCCCGAAAAATCCCCACATTCCAAGGATTAAAATTACACCCGACAGGTGATGCTAAATGCAAATGATTTCACCCAAGTTTACCCTGAACTAAAATAAGTTATTTGAAGTCATACAAGTAAATTGACATGATTAAATGCACACTTTCCCTCATACAAACTAAAACTTTAACCTCCTCTTACAAATCTTAGGTTAAGCTAGTTACCTGGCTGCCACGCATAAATAGTTTATATAAAGAATTTTCAAAATTACATAAATTGCATTTATAAATATGTAGTTGAAGTCCCCTATAAACATGTGGTTTGATTATTTAGGTGCAGATCTCTTGTAGTAACAGTTCTTCCTTGAATGTTTCAGATAGTTGCACAAGTGCAACCTTCCATTGGTCGAAAATGACATAATAAAATACATAAAAAACATTAAAAGGAATATTACTCTTGAAGCATTATTTCACACGCAATGAACAACATGGTGAAAATGAGATCCTCTTATGCAGAAAGCCAGGCAACGAATCCACACTAGGCCATAATCGTGCCCACCTTACCCTTGCACTTTAATAACTGAATGGTAACCAATAAAAATGTGGTCTTCACAGACTGGCTGCGTTTAAATGCAAACTGACACGTCTTCTGGGGTTTTAAGTCTCCGAGAAAAATGAATATAAATTCCTTATGTATAAGCCTAGGGCCCAAAACACTAAAACAAACCAAATTATAAAGGTGCTGGTGAGGCCAGATACTTCACATTAGTTATGGTGAAAATAATAACATGGTAAAAATAATTTTCATGAATAATTTGTATTTTCCATTTTAAACCACAATATAATTTTTAAAAAATTGATCAACATGGTGCGACATAATCATAAACCCTAAGTTATAGAAGATAGTATCAATACTGAAATTTAACTACAGTACAAAACTAAATGCCAATACAGTATATCAAGGATATTTTATTTGCAATATCTGATGTAGAAAAAAAAAACACCAAGTGTGAAACACATTGACCATCTAGAAAGTCTGGCCTTACAAAGTGAATATTTTTAAATGCCAATGCACAGACATGTTAAACTTCAAATAAAGTTTCCTAATTATGTTCAGAATAACACGTGTAACCTATTTGAGTATGTGAATATATGCATACTCAACATTAATGAGTCACATAATGTTATTTTACCATACATATATGAACACATAAAACTATATACTGTACTGTAAAAACGTTAAATAAATAATTTACAAATTTAACATCTGAGACATAAAAATCATGCCAAACACACTCTTTAAGTATAGAAAGTTATTGACACAATCATGTTGCCATCAGTCTAAAATTCTTTTCAAATACCCTACGTGAAAGATGTGAAACAAATCTTTTAATGCTTCAACTTTTATAATTGCACACAGCCCATTTTGAAACACTGTTTAACCTGAGCATGGGTGACATGACTTACGCCACTTTAATTACACAATACTGAAATCTTCACTTTGTCTTCAAAATGTAATTTACACATTTTACCATGATTAATGAAGCCTTGAAACAAGGGCAGAAAATTAAGTTGTTCTATACAATCAGTAACAACATTTAAAACCAAGCTAGGGCCCTTAACAAATATGGAACGTAATTTTATTACCGAAGCATTTCAAGCAAGCTTCGTCGTTAATAGTACACATATTACACATCAGGTACGAATGCCACTTAACCAAAATCATCACGTCCATGTGTTCCAAACTGGGAATGCTATCCACTGGCAAGGAAATGGAACATTCGTTTACAAACAAAACTCTTACTAATGATAATCAACATAAAATCTATTCCTCTATACATGAAATTTACATCTAAATTGAAAATTTGATGATGGTGACCGAAGCAATTATTTTAAAAAAGTCCTAAACCTAAATTTTACTGATTACATGGTCGCATCAGCGATTTTAACTATGTTGGAGCACGCATACTCACATAAGTATAGCATAGCTGTGACCAACATTTTTACCGACAAAGTAGGAGCCCACACATACAATGGTGACCCGCCTGACCAGGGCTCACTGATGCGCACGTGCATATCATAGAGAACTAAAGAAATTGTGCCTAACGCCAGTCACTACTAGCATAAATCTCGCTGCGCCATCATCGCATACGTCCAGGCACCAAACGTGAAACACATTTTATAAAATCGTTCAGCAATGCCAGTGCTACTTTTTTTCATGTTAAAAGCTGTTTATTGCAGTAGTAGTACAATTACAGAATGTGCTATTGTGTATCGAATTATGTATTTATTTCCTTGATTGGAAAATACTTATTAGAAAATGTGAGAAATTGTATTTTTGCAGCAAATTTGGGACATTTCAACACTATGTTAGTAGTGAAGTGTTTTTATGAGAAAAATTATCAGGGCAGACAGGCTACTACTGTGCTTTATAAACATAATTTTAAAGTTCTTACTCACTGCTAGTTTGTCTTGAAATAAAATCCCTTTTCCCATTAAAATATTAAAAATACTATACAGTACGATCTGAGTGGAACAATTAACTGAAACCAACAAACTGCCAGGATGCCTTGCTCTTCGAGTGTGTGCAGGTGAATGAACACATTTAGTGTGTTAGTATTTATTAGAAAGTACAGTGCACAGAGGAATGTATTTGGTTGCAAATAAAGCTAGGTGCAGATAATATTTTGTTGCCTGTGTTCAAAGGAACCGAGACGGTGAGCAGTGTCACCAGACAACATCCAGCATTCGACTACAGTCGTGCTGCCATCCCCAAGAAGCGAGGCGAGATGTGTGCACGCAGCTCACGATGGCTGGAGAAAGTTATGCACAAGCTACATGATGACTTGGTGGGTGAGTCTATAATACTCGAGATGTAGAAGTATTATAGACTTCCAAAATGTGTGGAGGATGCTGAGCAAGGATTGTGTATTTCAATGTACTTACATAACCAACTCATTTATGACAGCTGTAAATCTGAAGAACATTTTTAAGGTGCTAGTTTATAGAGTATGACATGATACTGTAAAAAATTATACATTATGTGTGCAGCTAACAGTACTTTCACTAGTTGCTAATATGTTAATTAACACTGGTATTTTAATGCAGGAAAATGTAATTTATGATGTACTAAAGATTTCCGTCTAGATAAAGCAATGAAATAATTTTTTAAAATTACATAACATTTACACCTGCTCAAAAATTTAATTTGGCAGCGATTTCAATTCCAAAATCGAAATTTACACATATTTTACTGTAAAAATATATTAGCATATTTTAAATTATATTTTCTGCATGTAGCAAAATACAGTGCCAAATTTTAACATGGTAAAGAAAATCAAACAGGGCAGAAATACTGTTATTTGTTTTAAAAGCACACACAAGTTAAAAAATACCTACTAATTTGAATGTTTATATCTGGGCCTACTGTGGAAAACTTTAAATTTAACTGCACATTTCTGTTCTCAGCTTTGCGGCTGAAGCAGTTAGAACCATTGCCGCCTCTCAGGCTATTAGTGAAACTTGATAAGCCACTGCCTCAGCCAGAAACACCTGGAACTGAAGGAGTCCCAGACAAGGACGAAGAGGTGTATCAGGCTGCAGTTTTTTTCCAGAAGCTCATCAAAGGCCGTGCAATACAGACAATGGTCAGTATAGAGGCAGAAGATTCCCACAATAGAAATTGAGAAGAGGGAGGGGGGTGGGGGGTTGTGTGATATAGGTGAAATTAAAAAATAATCTTTATGGTAGGACAAAATTGTCCCATTAATGTTTAAAACTAAAATTAAATATCACAAGTATGGTATTACAATTCCTTTTTCCTTGCTACAGATTGACTGTCTTAAGATTCTCTCCTGGGTCAATACAATTGCCAATGGGGTTGAATTTCTTCACAAACACTGGTAGCTTTTCATATGAATTTTAAATGTGTTTTTTATACACAGCACTTGTATAATTACTGTGAAACTCTCTTAGGGCATGCATTATTTTTACAAAAATTCTGAATCATCCTTTCCAACAACAAAATGTGCACACTTCTTATTGGTTTAATTTTCTATGTATTCTCTTTTGTTCGTTAGATTATTTTTTACCTGGAAATACTATGTACGTAAAGATAATTTAATTTGTAAAATGAGTCTTCAGATTGTTTTTATTAGCAAATTTCTTAGTTTACCATATTACAGTATTTATACAATACAGTAGTACTTTTTTTGGGGGAGGGGGGGTTGTGAAGTTGGATATCTGAAGTGAAGTGGGATTTTTGCAGATGCACCGTGGACGTACAAAGTGTCAAGCCCTAATAGATGAACTAAAAACCACACACTCCCTACAAGAGACTGGTATGGCAGAAGTGTTGCACACAAAGCTTCAAATGGAATATTTGTATGAACAGCGAGAACTCTCCAACATAGAGGTACAGTGACTATATCTAACAACAAAATAACAGTAGGCCTAGTAGGGCAAATTATGTAAAGTACAGTTTTTTAACTTGAAATACAACAAAAATTTTACTGAAAGGTAGGTAATAAGCTACTAGGTAAATATCCAGTAGAGATAGTGCAGGAGCGGCTCTAGGCTTTCCTTAGCCCAGGGCAAGAATTGTGATTTGCTTCCCCCCTCCCCTGCCCATTAACCAACAGTTCAATCAACCCAACGGTAATAAATGTATCTTGCATACATTGTTTTCTCGCGTAAATAAGAGGATAAAATTTTGATAGAAATAGAAATACATGAAACCTGTACTTACTAGCTACCTTTAGCAGTGTTTTAAGTGTGCATTCTAACTATAAGTACTGTATTTTTACATTATATGGTGTTCAAGGTTAATAAAAATACAAAAATACAAAACTAATAAAAGTCTCCATATTGGTGGATATTGTATAATTATTTTACACTCATTTACATTTCATTCCCAAGTAAAAATTTTGTTTTCTCTAACCTAATCCTGTCTTCTTTGCTCTCCTCCACTTTTATGTTCATGTCTGACACTGGCCAGGTAGCACCAGGAATACACTGTAATCGTATCATCACATTTATTACAGGGTTGGATATATTTTGTTAATTGTATTAAATTCAAATTGTATCTTATTCATGGCATATGTTTTGTTACTTAAGAGGGCGTGGTACATAATTCAACGCTAAATTCATTAATCTATTACTGTAGGTTTCTTGAAGCCAATTTGCGAAAATTAAACAATAGCAATCCTAGACAATCATTTCAGCCAACGTTTTAAACAAAATTGTTTCCAGTGTTACGAATTTCTGAGGCACAATCTCTGACGCCGGAACCTCGTGCATTTAACTGCGACGCAAGAGGTCACACGTAACAAATTAGTAATTCTAGGACAATGGCGGGAAAGGCCACTAGGCTACTAATTACAAATAAAACAGAAAGAGTTGTGCACAAGTACTCACAGGATGGTACTTGCAGATAGAAACACACACATAGGACGAACACATTTCTCCGCGGACGCGTGGTCACAACGTTTCGCAGGCTACATCTGCTTCATCAGGTGAGTGGAGGCGATAGAAGCGAGAAGGAACTTTGAAAATATACAGAAAAGCATAATAGATGAACACACAGTACGGACAAGATGGCGGAAAATCATGTAAACATAATAGGACAACTCACCTGATGAAGCAGATGTAGTCTGCGAAACGTTGTGACCGCGCGTCCGCGGAGAAATGTGTTCGTCCTATGTGTGTGTTTCTATCTGCAAGTACCATCCTGTGAGTACTTGTGCACAACTCTTTCTGTTTTATTTGAAATTAGTAATTCTGGATAAATACTTACTCATTAAGTTGGCAAGTACCATTATGTAGGATTGTCATTGAGTATTATATCCAGATCGGCTTCGAAAAAAGTGTAGAAATCAGTTGATGTTTTCATCGTTTATTTATGTACCTCAAACTCTTAACTTACTTTTTTATATGGTATCATTTTAAAAATTTGACAACCACATCTTAAAATTATGTTTCATTCTTGTTTAATCATATTATGTTCACTGTTACATATTAGTTGTGCTTTGGACAATCACTAGGGCAACAAAAATAAAACATTTTTACCTATGGAGAGACACAAGGTTTTTTTTCTGCCAAAAGAGGAATATTTAAAAAATAGTTTTGTGTGTTGTATATGGTGCAAAAATTTGTTGAAAGTGAATGTACCATGATGATGTGTGGCAGTAATACATTTAGGGTAATTGGTCTCAAGGTAATATACCGTATTTTTCGTCTTATAGGACGACCCCACGTATAAGACGAGTCATGGTTTTGAAGGTACAAAATCTTGAAAAAAAGTAAATTACAAATTTTGAAATTTCCGACAGAAAAATATTTTTTTTCTTTGCCAGAAATATTAAAAATTCAATTTAAATATTTTAATGCATTTATTACCGTCATATAAACATCATAGTGGAGACACAAACAAATGACATTAGCTACTACTGCCCTCTGGGCGCCTAAGAGCCAAGGAAATGCACGGCGGTGGCCGGCGACATCATCAGTTGCCGGCAACTGTGCGTGACTATATGGCAGTGCCAGACTATGGCAGCTGCTTGCAAGGTCATTGCATTCCTGTACGCTGTTGTCGCCTGCCAACCTAGCACTAGACAGTCGACACATGAATGTGTGGTACGGTACCTAGAGCCTCGTTTTCTCCGCCCGAGAGTTTTGTGCCTACAAAACAAATGATCTAGGCACGCTGTACCTAGATCCTCGTTTTCTCCGCCTGAGAGTTTTGTGCTTGTGAGACAAAGGATCTGAGCGTGTGGGCCTAGATCCTCGTTTTGTGTGCCCGAGACTTGTGGGTTGGCGAGACAAAGGATCTAGGCACGTGCTCCAGCTGCATGGATCGCTGCTTCGCCGCGAGGAAGTGTCCTTTGTTATGAGTGAAGCTCTTCAAAATTTTGTACAGTAAATTTTATTAAAAAAAAAAAAAAAAAAAAAACTGCAGCACTCGTTTTCATTTGTGACGAAAAACGCAATTTCATGAAACATCATACAACTACGCAGCTTACAGTTTAGCTTTCAAACAATTTTTAGGTTACCAAAAATGTTTGCACCTTCATATAAGACGAGTAGCAATTTTTGAAGGACAAAAATACAGTATGTAAAAATAGTCGTCTTTTATGCCGGCAAATATGGTAGTTTCAACATACATTATATTTGCAATGGGCTAACATTTCTTTTATTTTTGATTTTTGAAGACTTACAGTTTGTTACCCAGAGGCCGTCGTACCATGTTCTACTAGCGATGCCGGAGCAATTTTTAGTACATTTGATTGAACAAATCTGCTTAAAAATCAGTGGTGGTTGATTTTAAAGTAAATATTAATATTATTGAATTTTGATTTAATTTCAGAGGGCAATTTGTTTCTAAATTCATGTTATTCTATTTAAAAAAAAAGTTGTTTTCCATCCGTTGCAGTTTTTTTTATCACTTTCAACTGTAGTTTGGTGCTATGTATTATGTGTTATATATGTACTGAAGGAATGACTGAAATATTTAGTTTTTTAATCTACTACAACACCCAGGGACCCCAAGGTGTCTGTTCAAAGAAAAGTATTAAACATAATTTACTCACAAACTCTGTAGTTCAGTATTTAATTCGTTAAACGGAATGCACTTACATATTGCAAAATCAGAAGTCATTATTAATACAGTGAACCCTCGATAACTCGGACCTCGATGTCCCGGACTTCAGATAACTCGGACAGAATTTTTAAAAAATTTTAATAATTTTTAATTAATTATTTTCTGGTTAAAAGACATAAAAAATCGTTTCTGCTGGATTTAAATTCATCACATTACATTTTAGAACAGTATTAAACTTTATAACGTAGTCGTCCATCGCTACTTAGCCTTTAATAATCCCACAGTAAATATCTGGCAAGTTCCGTGT